>PISW01016351.1:0-13512 GCA_004023785.1 Mungos mungo | reverse complement strand
GGGGGGAGGGGAGGACGACCCACTGGTCGATTGCACTCCCAAAGAAGAGGCGGTGAGCCTCTAGCTGTGCGGTCACAGAAGCACAGCTGTGCCCACGTGGGGAAGCAGGTGACAGAAGAACACCCTACATGACACTAGAAGGACCCAAGTGAGCTGATCCGAGGCTCAACATTCTATCGCCAGGGCACCTTAAACAGTTGTCCCTGTGGGTCACGGGGGCGGGGGGAGCCAGCGGAGACCCCACGGCTGCCGTGTCCCACCCTCGCTCGGACCTGCTTCGAGGGACCCGCTGTCAAAGCCCCTGGGGGCAGCCGGGAGGGCGGGTGACAGGCGGTGCGGGCGGGCGGCCAGAGGAGGTGCTGAGTCGGGGCCCGAATTCCACCCAGATGCACGGGTGTTTCTGGACGAAGCCACGCAGGTCCTCACATCCGCTGAGTCCAGGTGGTGCTTCCTGGAGGGCTCGTCCCGGTCCCTCGTCTTGGTCAGGAAGACGCCAGCCTCGGGGGCAGGTGGACGCCCGGGCTGGGTGTGCGGACCCCTGGGCAGGCGCCCGAGAGCCGGGGACAGGTGGCCGAGAGTCACCACCGCCCACCCTTTCCCACCTTCCGAAATTCAATCTGTGGCGATAGGACCTGTCCAAAACGGCAAGTGACTTTCGCTCCTGGTGGGATGACGTGATGAGGTGGACGGGACACTCGGAGACACATGCAGCTTCCAGGCGGGGGGTCAGGAATCCGGGGGCCCCCCACCAGGAAGACAGCTGGCCCTCAGGAGCAGGCCGTGACCCCTTGGCTGGGTGAGCCCGTCCCTGGGTCTCTGCAGCCCGCCCTCCCTGAGGCCTCCTCCCGCCGCACACGCCCTTCCCTGGCCGGGAGCCTGTGCCCACAAGAGGCCGCACGGTTGAGTGGGTGGAGGATCCAGCTGACCCAGCTCCACCGCTGCCATGCCTGACCCACTGGCACGGCGCAGAGGTGACAACGGTGTCGGGGGTGCAGGGAGCCTGGAGAACACAGGCCCCTCTGCGGACATCCTGCGTGGACCTGCTGAGGCCTGGCCCCCTGTGGACCGCCAGGCCCCTGGCGCTGGGTCTCAGCCCCCCACGGACCGCCAAGCCCCTGGCGCTGGGTCTCAGGCCCCCCGTGGACCGCCAGGCCCCTGGCGCTGGGTCTCAGCCCCCCACGGACCGCCAAGCCCCTGGCGCTGGGTCTCAGGCCCCCCGTGGACCGCCAGGCCCCTGGCGTGGGTCTCAGGCCCCCCGTGGACCGCCAGGCCCCTGGCGCTGGGTCTCAGCCCCCCACGGACCGCCAGGCCCCTGGTGCTGGGTCTCAGCCCCCCACGGACCGCCAGGCCCCTGGCGCTGGGTCTCAGGCCCCCCGAGCCTCAGGCTGCCTCGGGCACCCCTCTGGGAGAGCTGCCCTGGGGCCCAAGACCCGGAAGGCCCGTGGTGCTCATGGACAGTGGCCAGGCCCCAGGTTGGTGTTTCTGGAAGGCTGCAGTGAGCCCTGTGCTCAGACCTAGGCATAGCCCGTGCCCAGCTTTCTAGGTACCCAGCAGCCACTCCCACCAGTGAGAAATCACTGTTTAGGGCGGGTCTGAGGGGACCCCAGCTCAGGGCCGTAAGACCCTGCAGCCTGAGGCAGGCTGCACCCCGAAAGTCTCTTAGGGGAAGTGTATTATGGGTGTCGCTCTCTGAAGGCCCCCCCGCCCCCCGCCTGAACATGCCCAGGGGCGCAGCTGCCTTAGATCAGCCACCATTTACTGTCCCTGCTGCAGGGCTGGGGACAGTCACCCCAGAAGTGCCGGGGGGGCCCCACCCCTGCCCCCCTGGACTGGGAGAGTCAGGACCGAGTCAGGGTCCTGTAAGCCAGATGAGGGCCAGCAGCCGGGCTGCGGGGGCTGGGCAGCGCCTGGTACAGGAAGCTGGGCCCCCGGGGCCAGAGCCCAGCCCCTTTCCCCCGTGGGAGCCCTGCCCCAGCACCCAGCACGGGAAGTGAGGAGGGAGGCCACCCCGTGAGGGAAGTGAGGAGGGAGGCCACCCCGTGAGTCTTATCGCTGCCCAGGGGGACCTCCCGGGTCCTGGGCGGCTGCGCACAGGGGCTTCCGCGTGGGGGCTGAGCCAGCTGGGACGGTCCCCAGCGAACGCAGGGCATGGGGCCGGTGTCCCTGGATGTCGTCACAGCCAGGAGCCACGAGGAGAAGTGGGCCCGGGCTGCTTCTCTGCGTCTGCCTCCGGGGGAGCTCAGGGCCTGTTCACGGGGAGGAGAGTTTGAGAGAGAGCGCACCTGGACCCCTACTTCCTGAAAGCTCTGAGTGCGAGGTCTGCCTCCCGAGGTAAGTCACAGCTCCACGTGCTGGGGGGGGCGGTGCTGAGGACATTTGTCGGCGCGAAGGTGCGGGCTTGGCCAAGGGTCTTGGCCCAAGTCTTTCACTTCACCTCTTCCAAGTGCCCGAGGTGGCCGCCGGGGAGGGAGGCACCTCCTGGGCGCTGCGGGACCCTGGCTGATTCTCGAGGTGTTTTCTGGGGGACATACAAGCACCTGGGCCTCCAGGGGCTGCCCGGGTCACGTGCGCATGAGGAGCGACAGGCCAGCCAGTGGGGTCTCTGCTGGGACGGCAGGTAGCCTGGACGCAGGGCCCGGCCCCAAGCCTCAGGACCCTGTCCGGTGCTGGGCGTGGGCCACCAGGGTGGGGAGTGGGACTGCAGCATTCTCAGGAGGTGACAGCACGGACTTGGGGACCTGCCAGGGGGAGGGGCAGGCAGAGTCACCTGGGGCAGCAGGGGACATGATAATTGAAATGGATGGGGGGGGGCACTAGCTTGTTACCAAAGACACGAAATGAATTTAAAACATGATTTTTAAGGAAACTCACAACCCCGAGATCAAGAGTCCCTTGCTCTGCCGACTGGGCCAGCCGGGCACCTTGCAAGTGAATTTTTAAGCCGTGCATTTAACATCTATGTGAGGAGGGGCCACCTGGCCGCCCCGTCGGCGGAGCACGCGACGCTTGATCTCGGGGTCGAGAGTCTGAGGCCCACGCTGGGCTGCAGAGCCTACTCAAAAAGAATCTATCAAAATGGGAAGAGTAGCCGCCTGGCCCCGGCGTGGGAAGCGCGTCTGAGGCCCGCAGCACAGGAATCCCCAGCACTGACCCAGAAGGGGAGTCAGGGCTGGGCGTGAGGCTGTGGGCAACTTGGACTAACCCGAAACGTCCAGCAGTGGTGAAGCGGCCCCAGAAACCGCGGACGGTCCCCGAGGGCTCCGCCACGCGTCAGAGCGGGGACAGGGCGCCTCCCGCGGCTGTGTTTTTGGGTCTGTCTGAAAGGCAGGGCGTCAGAGCTGAAGCGTTTATTTTGAGAAGTGGGGGTGGGGGGTGGGGCTGCAGATCTGGCAAGATTGCGTTGAAAACAAACGGCAAAGAGGCGCTCGCTCCCCGCCACCAAGGCCAGGAGCCGCGAGGGGCTGGCAGCAGCTGGCGGCGGAAAGCGGGGGTCGGGAGGGCTTGTGGGCCCCTGGGGACGCTGAGGCGCAGGGTCATGCCCAGCATGGGCAGGGGCCTGGGGGCAGGTGGAGGAGGCTTCGGGCTGACCTGGGCCCAAATGCCCCATGGCTATGTGGCTGTCACAGCTCCCAAGACAACAGACCAAGGACAGAGACCCCCCCCAAGGCCACCAGGCCCAGCTGGCATTCCAGGCATGGCAGGCTCGCCCCTTCCCTGTGTCCCTGGGCTGGGAGCAGCCAGCCGCTGAGTCAGGTCTGACACCTGCACCGGGCTGTCCCACAGGGCCTGTCACTGCCCTTGCCCCACAGCTGAGACCCACTCTGTGTGTCCCCACGCCACTGTATTGTGGTGACTCTAGGAAAGAGCTGGCCACCGTGCCTGGCCGGGAAGGCCGGCGGGACTGCTGCGTGGGGGGACACGGAGCAACTGCCCGTAGCTCTTGGCCCCCACGAAACACCCAGCCCTGTGGGAGAGCCGGGCCCAGGAAGACCCAGGGTGCTCTGGGGTGTGGGGCGGGGACCCAAAAGGGACAGCCCACTGCTACCCTGGCCATGCTGGATGCTACGGCCAGCACCCCTGCGTCACCCCAGGCCTGGGTCAGCACCCCTGCGTCACCCCAGGCCTGGGTCAGCACCCCCTCCCCCAGGCCCGGACACCAAGGTGATGCAGGGACCCTCCAAGACTGGGCAGGAGTGGAGCACAGGTCGGCCCTGGGGCTTGTCAGCTCCAGGGAGGAGGTGGGAGGACACAGGAAAGTAACAGACAGTAGAGGCAGTGGGGGAGAGGAGCAGGGGACGACAGGAAACGGGGTCCCGGGCCTAGGAAGACCCTGGGACGCCCACGGGCTGAGATCTGGGGCCACGTGTCCATCGGGCGGACCAGGACCGGCTGCGAGGGGAGGGTGGGCCGCTGGGCGCTGGCCGGGGACGGGCCGCACTGGAGGTGACTGGCGGCCGGGGACGTGGCCCCAGACCTGGCCATGAGCACCTGGCACCCACGTGGGCGCGCTGCCCCGGGACTCCGCTCGCCCTGCGCTGTGCTCTCCGAGCCCGGCCCCGCGGGCCCCACTCCAGAGGAGCGCACATTTTCGGTTGGGTCACCACTTCCTCCAGCACTTGCAGAAGCAGCCGGGGAGGCGCCACCCCTCCTGGCTCCTCCAGGGGAGGCTGGGCAGTGTGGCCGGGAAGGGGCCCCTCCTCAATGCTTCCAGAAGATTCCAGAATACTTGAGAGTTAGGGCAAAGGCTCTGCGCCTTCCAGGTGGCCTGGTGTCCCTGCAGCCCCTCCTCCGGGAATCCCGTCCTTGGGCTCAGCCCCTCACCCCTGGGTCTCTGTTCTGGGGGCTTGCACTATGCAGACCCCGCTGGGTCGCAGCCGGGAACTCCTGGGACCATCTTCTCTGAGGGCAGGGCCTTCTAGAACAAGCCACAGACCCGTCCGAGGACCCCCAGGGGCGGCCCCACTTCCTGCGGTGCAGGGCGCTGACCCGAGACCGGGGGCGGGATGGGAAGGCCCAGCGACCCTCCGGCCGCACCTGCCAGCCTGAAGGTCAGTCTCAGAGGGTTGACATCACTGGGGAAACCACTTTCTAGACTCCTCTGGGTTGATGTGCAGGCCCTACTTTCTGTCGCTTCGGGCAGACGCCCTGGCTTCCTGGGGCGTCTACCTGCCGGGAACAGGCTGAGAGGGGACCTGCCCCGGCAGCGGGCGGCCCGAGCCAGCGCGGGAGCCCCTCTGGGCCCAGCCTCCGCCGCGCCCCCGCCCAGAGACAGGCAGGGCCTGCCGCCCACAGCACCCCGCGGGGCGCCGGTTTAGAGCACTCGCCTCCCCCCAGACCCTCTTCGGGGGATGGGGCTGCCTCTGTGAGGGAAGGAAGCAGAGAGACCTGCCTGCGGCTGCTCCAGACCCGCCCACACCCTCCCCTGCTCTCCTGGTCATTTCCAGGCACACAGTCTAGTCACACGCTTTTCTCACCTTGGGTGACTCTTTCACCAGGGAAATTCCTAGAAAGGATTTTACATGATCAAAAGTTAAGTGCATCGAAGACTTGGGGAAGCATGTTGCAGAATTGTGCTCAGAAGCATTTATGCTAGTTTACGCTCCCATCGAGGCCGGAAAGATACCCGCGTCCTCACACTTCCACCAACACTAAGAATTAAAGTTCTTTATTTTTGCCAGCCTGATAGGCAAAAAAAAAAAAGGCGATTGTTTTGATGCTTATGTCCACATTTCTTTTTTTTTAATTTTTTAACGTTTATTTATTTTTGAGAGAGAGAGAGACACAGAATGTGATCAGGGGAGAGTCAGAGAAAGAGGGAGACACAGAATCTGAAGCAGGCTCCAGGCTCTCAGCTATCAGCACAGAGCCTGACATGGGGCTCGAACCCATGAGCCATGAGATCATGACCTGAGCCGAAGGCGGACACTTACCCGACTGAGCCCCCAGGCGCCCCTGTGTCCACATTTCTTTGATTACGAGTGGAGTTGGGCACTTTTTGCATTTTTAGGAGCTTTTGTTATGTCTTTTCTAAATTATCTACTCATTGGCTCTGAAACTTCCTCTATTATTGATTTGTCAATGTTCTTTATATATTGAGGATCTACTATTATATCCTATAGGATAAACACAAGATGTGGCACATAATAAATGCTCACTAAGCACTTAGTCATCTGTTAAATGACTTAATCTGTGATCTAATCTGATTTTCCTAACGCCATTTCATTCTCTTCTTTGTCCAGGTCATTTTAAACCCTTGGAGCAAACTTCTCGGTAGGATCAACAAGACAGAGACACGTGCTAGAACTTGGAGTACATGTTGGAGCCTCGCTGAAATCGGAACACTCAAGGATGCCAGGTGAGAGTGCCCCTTCATGTCTCCGACTTTAAACTTCTAGGAGGGAGCCTGTAAAAAATTTTCTACAATGCACTTCACCTCAAAATGGGGATAATGACTTCCGCACTTCGCACGCAGAAGCAAACTTATCGAAATAAAAACTACCTCAGAAACAACAAAGGTGGAGCGTCTCCATCGCGACCTGGAGAAGCGTCTGTTTCGTGACTCTTGAGGGGCCAGGAAGTACGAGGGACAGGCCTGCAGGGCTGGGCCTCCATCTTGCCCATCTTGTGACCCAAGGCTGTCACAGACGCCCCCAGGAGCCTGTCGCCTGTCTCCTGCCCTGTTCCCAGGAGGGCAGCGGCCCTCGGGTCCTCCTGCGGGGGGAGGGGACAGCTGACAGCCTGGGCCCCGCAGCGCACAGCCCCTGCGCCTCAGGCCCTCGCCCGCAGGTGGGGGCGGCCGGGCCCGTCCCAGCACCTGAGGGAGGTGGGGAGGGGGCCGCGCAGCCCATTAGGATGGCGACTCTCAGAAAACAGCTAGCGTTGGTGAGGCCACGGAGAGGCAGGTCCCTGAGCACCGGATGGGGACGTGAGAGGGCGCGGCAGCCGCGGGGGCGGTCCGGCGCTTCCCCAGGAAGTCAGATACAGAACTGCCGGGCGCTGAGCGATCCCAGACGGTGAACCCGAGAGAAGTGAAAGTCGGGTGTCCAAGGGACACTTGCACGCCCACGCTCTTGGCAGCACGGGTCCCGAAGGGCGGGACGTGGAGACGGCGGGGCGGCCATCGCCGAGGAGTGAGTGATGCATGTGGTCCGGGCTTCACAGGACAGACGTTTGGACGCTGGCTGTGCCGGGGCCTGAAGCCGGGTGACGGAAGCCCGTCCTCGACACACAAGTGTCCCAGGCTGTGCGCTGACGTGCTGCCCTCCATCCTGGGGCACTGGGACGTCTGAGCCTCTCTCCACCTTGGACTCTGTGTGACTCCATATAGTGGTGACTGTCCCCTGTTACTGAATCTCAGTGGAATCAGCACAGGGACATTCACAGACCCAAGAGGCACAGGGGTCCTTTCACATTTACACCCTGGTTCACTGCTGTTGGTGTCCCCAGTTGACGGGGACGGCAGGTGAGCCTCGGCTGGTGTGCGGGAGTGGGTGTGGGCTTGAAAGGGTCACCCGCCTACGGGACCCCAAAGGACAGCCCCCGTGTGGGGGCTGGAGTGAATCCAAGGACCCGGGCCCGCTGGCCCCCAGAGCTCAGGTGGGGTCTCCGGTGACTGGTGGAGCCGGGTCGCGGTGCATGGGTGGGGGCCGGAGGGTCCTTGGTGCCAGCTGCCGGGGTGGCCTGGCGGGTGTGACAGGTGCATGTTGGGGGCACGCAAGGCGCAGACTGAACCAGAGGCCACCTGGACAGACTTGGAAAGGAGCCAGAAATGGAGTTTCCAGAGATGAAAGCCGTATCCGTTGGACGAACTAGACACAGACAAAGGGACTCAGGCCCCCCGGCCGGCTCGGCACAGGGAGGCCTGGGAGCAGGAGGCCCAGCGCCGGGCGGGAAGCCTGCGGGTCTGACAGCCGGGCCGAGCCCTGGGGGTCTGGGCGCTGTCGGGCTCGGCAGGCCCGAAGGCCGGACAGCCAGACCGACGGGGGGACAGAGGACGGAGGACAGGGTGTCCCTGTGCAGAAGCCAAAGCGGACCCCTGGGTGAAGAGAGCATTTCAGGCAGACCCCCTGGGCTCCTACCAGCAGGCCTCTGTCGTCAGCTCGGGCTCTGGCAGAGGACGTCCTGGGACAGGAGGAGGGACCCGGGAGGGCGGGCCTGGAGGGACAGGAGGAGGGACCCGGGAGGGCAGCCTGGGGGGAGGCAGGGGGGCTGCCAGGAGCTGCCACGTGGCTCTTAGCTCGGGGCGGACAAGGCCGACATGCAGGCGAGAAACACAGGAGTCCCGGGGAGCGGCGGGCCGGGGAGCGACAGCGCAGGCGCCGAGGAGCCCCAGACACGGCAGAGGCGCATATTAAATTTCCAGGGTGGTCTTGAAAGACTAAACCTGATTTGGTAATAATTTCTAAATGAGTAGAGGCGGGAGACAGAGTTTAAGAACCAAACAGATGGAGAAGATGTGTTTGCTTGCTTGGCGGGAGGGGAGAGTCGGTGCCAGCGGCCCTCCGCGGCCTGTAGGGGGCCGCCGTCCCCCAGTGTCCCCACACTGTCTTCCCTGCGTGCGGCCCTGCGTGCGGACGTCCTCGGGGATGAGGGCCACCCAAACGGCTCATCCCGCCCCGGCCACTTCTGCAAAGGCCAGCTCCAAACTGCCATGTTCTAAGGTCCTGGGGGTCAGGGCTCCCCATGTCTCCTTTTTCAGGGGACACAGTTCAACTCAAAACCACAGACAAAAGGGGAATACAAGCAAGCAGAAAAAGTAGACAGAAGAGCACAGAGCAAGGTGGAGAAAACACCCAAACCGCGTCGGTGGTCAGGAGTCTAGTGGACTGCATTCAGTAGCTGCGAGGTGACGCCTGTCGGATTTCCGAATCCAGCCGGAAGCGTCACACCTGAAACATACGGATGCAGACAGTTTGAAGTAGAAGGCTGGGAAAAAAACCCAAATGGATAGTAATCAAAAGAGAGCTGCTATTTTATATTAAGTACTAAACGAAAGACTTTGTATTAAAAGCATTATTAGAAATTATACTCCTTTTCTGTGGCTGCTGACACCAATCACGACAAACATAGAGGCTTAAAAATGCCAATCGATTATCTTCCTTGTTCTGGGGTGAAGAGTGAGAAATGGGCTAAAATCAGGGTGTCGCCGGGTGTGTTCCCTCGGGAGACTCCTGGCGAGGAGCCGGTGTCTTGCGCGCCGGCTCCGGGAAGCCGACCGCGTCCCTGGGCTGCCAGCCCCCTCCTGCCTCTTCAGAACGGCCAGGGGCCACTTGCATCCCCGTCTTTCTCCCTCTTCCACTTTCCGGGATCCTGTGCCCGCGTCGAGCCCCCGGAGAATCCCTGGCGATCTCCCTCTTTTCCCACTGCCAGCCGTTCGCAAACCCCATCCATCTGCACCCTCCAGTCCCTTCCGTCCCAGAGCCGGAACTGCACCGCCAATCAAGGCGCTAGATTTACAGGTTCTGGGATCAGGATGTGCACGTCTTGGGGGGGCGTTATTCTGCCCACCACAGAGATGAAGAGCATCATGACATAATGATATGGGGGCTGATTCATCAGGAGGAAATCAGAGCTGTTTTTAACTCAGTGCACCAATTAACAGCAGCCTAAAGCACATAAAGCAAACCTTGAGAGAACTACGAAGAGAAGTACAGAAACCCCTTCACGACACTTTTCTCCAGAACTGATGGTCGAAGTGGGCAAGACGGTTCTGTGCCCAAGCGGGGGGCAGGGGCGGGGGGCAGGGGCGGGGGCTCGGACTCTGCTGAAAACGTGCACAGAACACTCACTCAGCAGAGAGGGCGCCTGGGGGCTCCGTCGGTTAAGCATCCAACTTCGCTCAGGCCATGATCTCGGGGTTTGTGGGTTCAAGCCCCGCGTCAGGCTCTGTGCTGACAGCTCGGAACTGGAGCTGCTTCAGATTCTGTGTCTCCCTCTCTCTGCCCCTCCCCCACTCATGCTCTGTCTCCCTCTGTCTCAAAAATAAGCAAACACTACAACCGTAAAACAGAGAGGATACACTCTTTCCCAGCACACAAGCACCCTTGAGAAATGACCTCCGTGAGCCGCGAGGACTTGACCGCGCCCCCACGGACTGCGGGCCATCAGGTTGGAGACCAAAGAGCCGACAGTCATTTTAAGGCTTACACACCTCACACGCCTGGCGCTTCTCATCTGGAGTGAGCGTGAGTCGTGTGTTTCCTTGGTTCCCAGTGACTCCTGTCCTCAAGCCCGTCTCTGTCCCGCAGGCAACGGCACCCCGGCAGCCAGCCCTGGGTCAGCGACCTCGCATCCTGAAGAGAATCCCTGCGGCGTCTCCTACGAGGACAGCAGAGTGTTCCTGGTGGCGGCCTACAGCGCCGTGTGCGCGCTGAGCCTGCCGGCCAACGGCCTGACGGCGTGGCTGACGCTGCTCCGGGCGCGGCGGGGCAACGTGCTGGCGGTCTACCTGTTCTGCCTGGCGCTCTGCGAGCTGCTGTACGCCGCCACCCTGCCCCTCTGGGTCCTCTACATCCAGAACGGGCACCGCTGGGCCCTGGGCCCGTGGGGCTGCAAGCTGACCGGCTACGTCTTCTTCTGCAACCTGTACGTCAGCATCCTCCTGCTGTGCTGCGTCTCCGGCGACCGCTTCGCGGCCGTGGTCTACGCCCTGGAGACGCGGGGCCGGCGCCGCCCGCGCACCGCCGCGCTGGTCTCGGCGGCCGTCTTCCTGGCCGTGGGCCTCGTGCACTACCCGGTGTTCCAGATGGAGGACAGGGAGACCTGCTTCGAGACGCTGCCCACCGACGGCAGGATCGCCGGCTACTGCTACGCCCGCTTCGCCGTGGGCTTCGCCGCCCCCCTCGCCATCATCGCCTTCACCAACCAGCGCGTCCTCAGGTGCGTCCGGCTGAGCGCGGGCCTGAGCGCCGCCCAGAAGGCCAGGGTGCAGCGCCTGGCCGTCGCCGTGGTGACCATCTTCCTGGTCTGCTTCGCGCCCTACCACCTGGTGCTCCTGGCCAAGGCCGTCGCCTTCTCCTACTACCGGGGGGACCGGGGCTCCATATGCGCCTTCGAGGCCAGGCTGTACACGCCGTCCGCCGCCTTCCTGTGCCTGTCCACCATGAACAGCGTGGCCGACCCCGTCATCTACGTGCTGGCCATGGACCGCTCGTGGCAGGAAGCGTCCCGGGCCCCCAGGGAGCGGAGGAAGCACTCCTGGAGGACGGACGTCGTCAAGTTCAAGTGTCCCGAGGACTCAGAGGAGGGGCCACCGCCCACGACACTCACAAACGGCTCCGTGCTCCCCGGGACCGCCGGCCTGCCCGAGTCACGGGTGGGCACACGGGGCTCACTGCGCACCGCGGAGAGGCTGGGCGAAGCGTCCTGTTGAGCGGGCCTGGGAGCCCAGGACCCGGGAGTGCGGCTGCCCCGTGCACCGAGCCGGCCGGCGAGCGTCCACGGCGCCGGCCGGGAAGCCCCTCTGGAAAACCGGCCACCAATCTCTCGGTCCGGGAGCCACGCCCCCTGTAGCCTCCACCACCAGGGCCCTGGTCCCGGGCGCTCCCCCTGGGCCCCACACCGGAGGCGGAGGCTCGCCCAGGGTAAGGCTGCGGAGGCCCAGGCCGCCTGCTCGGTCCGCCCGCGTCCCCGCCGGCTCCCCCTGCTGGGAGCGAACAGCAGGGCTGTGGGCCGCGGCCGTGTGCCGGCCTGGTGCTGTGGGCAGCGGGCACATGCCCTGCCCGGGCAGGCCCCGCTCAGCGCCCACAGACGTGCGCACGCCTTATTTCCCGTGCTCCTCTGCAAGTGGTGCTGGGACGCCTGGGTGGCACAGCAGGGCACCTCGGTGCTCTGTCTCAGATGCCCTTCGAGCAGCGCCAGCCCGCCGTGGGACAGCCGAGGCCTACCGCGGGGCAGGGGCCCAGGCCTGAGGGCCCTTGGCTGGGCGGGCTCTGTGCCACGGGCGTGTGATGCCCCGGGCTGGGGTGCCAGCTGCTTCAGGGCACCTCCTGCAGGGCACCCGGGGCGAGAGCGCAGGGGACCCGCGGGAAGGGGACAGAGGCTCGAGAATGGTGGGGATTCCTTCACGTCAAGGCTTCCGGGCCTCAGTGCCTCCACTCAGGCTCCCGAGGGGGGCTCTGCAGTGGGCAGGGGGTGGCCCCAGGCCTCCAGGCCCTCCGCCAGGCGCGGACAGAGTGTGGGGGGAGCCTGGAACCGGGTCTGCCGCGGGGCCACGTCCCGGCTCTGCCCCGACCAGCTCGCCTCGGCCAGGTCACACCGCTGCCTCAGTTTCCCTATCTGTAACAGGGCCCACGACACCTACCTCATGCGGACCCACTACCTCTGCTTCAGACACTTCACGCACACCTGCAGCTCACGCTCAAACAGAGCCCGGTGGGCTGCGCACCAGCGCGGGAGCCCGGGCTCCCCAGGGACCCCCGAGCTGTGCCGGGCCATCACGTCACCTTGTGCTCCCGTTTCTGTAAGGCAGCCGTCCACCGTCCACGGCTGTTCTTTATAGTGACAGGCATCGAAAAGATTCATTTGGAAATAAGTTTAGAAATAAAAATGCAAAACTACACACCAGTGTCAAGTGCCTTCCTGATGAAATAAGGCCAGTCCCCTTGTCAGGGGCCTTCCTTCCTCTGGGGCCACCGGGGAGGCCCAGGGCCGTGGGAGCACGTTCTCCGGCAGGAGAGCCTGCGTGAGCTCTGCCCTGGGGGCGGCGGGGGGGCTCGGAGCCGGTCTCCTCTGGCCACAGGTCGCTGAGCGGGGACTGACGCCTGGTGGGCGGGGCCGGTGGGGGCGAGGTAGAGAGGCTGGCGCCGGGGTGAGCCGGGGTCTAGGGCCAGGAGGGGTGACCTGGAGGGTCTCTTTCCCTGGGGGTCTCAGAGGATGTCTGCCGTGACAGCACGGGGACCCATGAAATCAGAAAATGGATATGGGAAGAGACGGTGACCGCTGGGGACAAGGAGAAGCTCTGTGCTCAGGGTCCAGCCTGCTCACTGTCCACACGGAGATGCCCAGGAATCCACACGCCGCAGTGTTAGCTGAGGGCTGGGCTCCGGCCACGTGCCGGCCCCGGTGCGGATGCAGGGGCGCCCAGGGAGCAAGGCCAGCCCCCCCCTTGAGTCTGAGACCCTGGGGGGCAAGAGGCAGAGGGCGCCAGGCCCGAACCCCGGCTTGACGGGGGCAGCCGGGGAGGTGGGGGGCACGGGCTGGCCTGGGCACCAGGGACCCACCTGACCCAAGGCCTAACCCGTGTCTGTCCCGTCCTCCAGGCGGTGCTCCCCTTCTTGACAGTTAGTGACAGTGCTGTCCCCACTCACTGACCACAGACATTTCGTGTTTTTTCATCTGATGTGTCCTGCTTCCAGAAACTTCTCTGGTGAGCAGTGGGGTTGTGCTGGTGAGCAGACCAGATATCCGAACATGAGACCTTCACTGACCCCCCCCACTACCCCCACCTATTCCCCCAACCTCACCCTACCCCCTACTCACCCCTCATCCCCCCACCCACTCGCCCTCACTCAT
>PISW01016350.1:0-13529 GCA_004023785.1 Mungos mungo | reverse complement strand
AAGAGAACAATAACATAATTTACTACAGAGTTTCAAAAACAGGAATGAAATACATTAACGAGGGTCTTGTTCTACGCATATAGTATAATATTAACCAAAGCTTAAGAGAAGGCTATTTTTCTTTAAAGGTGAACATGATGATTTACGGGTAAAGTGTCCCTGACCAGGAAGGGAGTTTCAATCTGAAAATTTGCCCACTCACTGAAACTATAATTAAAGGTCATAGAAAACTAACTCCAGTCTCTGATCCATCTTGATCAAGAGGTCATGCACACATTCTCTAAAGCAAAGTAGGACCCAACAAGCCATATGACACTGTACTCTCAGTCTCCCAGGAGAGTGACTCAATCCCGATCCTCAACTGAGGGACCCTACTGCACCAGGGGCGCACCCACCAGCTATGCTAGGGATATGTGCATTTCTCCTGGTAGTTCACAGCGGGATCTCAAAAGGCTTTTTGGCTGAGTGGCCCCTACACAGAAGCCTAGTAGAACTGATCCATGAATTCAGCAAAGTTGCAGGGTGCAAAATCAACATACAGAAATCGGTTTCATTTTTATACACCAATAATGAAGCAACAAAAAGAGAAATCAAGGAACTGATCCCATTCACAATTGCACAAAAAACTATAAAATATCTAGGAATACACCTAACCAAAGATGTAAAAAACCTGTACAATGAAAACTATAGAAAACTTATGAGGGAAATTGATTAAGACACAAAGAAATGGAAAAACATTCCATGCTCATGGATCGGGAGAATAAACATTGTTAAAATGTCATTATTACTCAAAGCAATCTGCACATTCAATGCAATCCTCATCAAAATTGCACAAGCATTCTTCTCAAAGCTAGAACAAACTATCGTAAAATTTGTATGGAACCACAAAAAACCCCGAATAGCCAAAGCAATATTGAAGAAGAAAACCAAAATGGGAGGCATCACAATCCCAGACTTTAGCCTCTACTACAACTACTGCTCCTTGACCTCAATCACAGGATTTTCCTACTCGACACATTCCCAAATGCAAGGGAATCAAGAACAAAAATAAAGTATTGGGACCTCATCAAGATAAAAAGCTTCTGCACTGCAAAGGAAACAATCAAGAAAACTAATAGGCATCCAATGAAATGGGAAAAAATAGTGGAAAATGGCGTATAGGATAAAGGGCTAGTATCCACAATCTACAAGGAACTCACCAAACTCCACACCCAAAAAACGAATAATCCAGTGAAGGAATGGGCAGAATACATGAATAGACACTTCTCCAAAGAGGAGATCCAGATGGCCAACAGACACCTGAAAAGCTCTGCATCACTCAGCATCAGGGAAATACAAATCAAAACCACACTGATATATCACCACCTCAAGCAGGTCAGAGTAGCTAAAATAAACAAATCAAGAGATTATAGATGCTGGCGAGGATGTGGATAAATGGGTACCCTCTTACACTGTTGGTGGGAAGTAAACTTGTACAGCTGCTCAGGAAAACTGTGTGGAGCTTCCTCAAAAAACTATCAATAGAATTCCCTATGATCCAGCAGTAGTACTGCTGGGGATCTACTCAAGGGATACAGAAGTGCTGATGCATAGGGGCATATATACCCCAATGTTCATATCAACACATTCAACCATAGCCAAATCATGGAAAGAGTCTAAATGTCCATCAACTGATGAATGGATCAAGAAGATATGGTATATATATCCAATGGAATACTACATGGCAATGAGAAAGAATGAAATCTGGCCATTTGTAGCAAAGTGGTTGGATCTTGAGGGTGTCATGCTAAGCAAAGTAAGTCAGGCAAAGAAGGACAGATATCATATGTTTGCACTCATAGGTCTAATAGGAGAAAACCTAACAGGGGACCATGGGAAGGGGAAAAGGGGGAAAAAAAGAGTTAGGGAGAGGGAGTGAGACAAAACATTAGAGACTTGAATACTGAAAAGAAACTGAGGGCTGAAGCAGAAGGGGGAAAGGCCGTAGAGTCATGGAGAGGGGCAATTGTGGGGAAGAGCACTGGGTATTATATGGAAACCAACTTGGCAATAAACTATTTAAAGTAAAAGAGGTACAAACTTTCATTTATAAAACAAATAAGTCACAAAGATGAAAAATACAGCATTGGGAATATAGTCTAAAATATATTAAGAATAATTTATGATGGCAGATGATGACTACCTTTATTGTGATCACTGTGTAATGTATAGAATTGCCAAAGCAGTTTATTGTACACTTGAAACCAATATAACATTGTATGTCAATTATACTTCAATCATAAATTTAAAAACAAAGAATAGCTATTAAATAAAAAGTGGAGATAAAGTGGAATATTAAAAAAAACACTCAATTGTCTCAAATGCAGGAAGTGATGGAAATTAGTGAACTAAGGTATGAGAAAATTAGAAAAACGTAGGGAATGGTAGATTTAAAGCCAACATTAAAAAATTGCATTAAACATAATATTTATAAACACTCAAATTAAAAGGCAGAAATTATAAAACTGGCTTAAAAAGTAAATCTATCATATCTTATAATCTTATTTCTCATTATTAGAAAACCCCCTTTAAACATAAAGATGAAAGGTTATTTAGAAGTTCAATGATAGAATAAGATACTCTATGCAAACCTTAATCATATCACAGCTGTATTAGCTATATTAATAACAAACACAGTAAATTTCAGGACAGGAAATATCACCAGAGGTTAAGAGGGCCATTTTATGAGTATTAAGGTTCAATTCTTTTGGAAGACCTAACAGTCCTAAATGTTTATGCACATAATAACATATTCATAATACATAATTCAGAAAATGACACAGAAAAGAAAGAAAAAACAAGAAAATTCCCATTTATAGTTGGATATATGAGCACTTTTAAAAGTAATAAATATAAAAATAAATAAGAATATATGACATAAAATACTATAAAAATTGAGCTAATTGATATTTATAGAAGCAGAATACATGTTCTTTTCAGGTGTAAATGGACATTCTCCAAGACTGACCGTGTTCAGGGCCACGTGGCAAGTTTCAGTAAAGGTACACATATTAAAACATACTGTGTATTTCTTTTTAACTTGAATAAAATTAAATTAGAAGCCAATAGCTAAAAGATTTCTGAAAGGTACCCAAATGTTTGGTAATTAAACAATACCTTTTGCTCAAATAAGAAGTCAGAAGGGAAATTCTAAACTATT
This sequence comes from Mungos mungo, assembly GCA_004023785.1. NCBI lineage: Eukaryota > Metazoa > Chordata > Mammalia > Carnivora > Herpestidae > Mungos > Mungos mungo. Next base: position 10,330 of record PISW01016350.1, on the reverse strand, counting down.
ATGAAATGAATAACAATGAAAGAAAAAAACAAATGTGAGATATAGCTAATGCAGAGGATATTATATAGCATTAAATGCTAATAAAAGGAGAAAGTATAAGATCAATTATTTAAGATGCCACCTTCTGAATGGTGGCAACAAACAAGCAAAACAAACCTAAAATAAAAGAATAAATATAAGAGAGATAAATTGAATGAAACCACAAGCTAATTCTTACCAAAAAAAATCAAAGTTTAGTAAAACTGATATTTCTAGCTAAATGGATTTAGAAAAAAAGAAAACACAAATTATCAATATCAAGAATTTTCAAAATATTGTTTAAAAATAAGGGAATATTATGAATAAATGTATTTTGCTAATAAATTTGATCTTTGATGAAATGAATAAGTTTTCTTGAAACATGAATAAATTCCTTGAAACTACTAAAACTGACCCAAGTAAAGAGCTAATGTAAATATAACAACATTCATTAAAGGAATGATATTTGTAATAAAATATCTTTTCTAAAAGAAAACTCTAGACCCAGATGGTGGTTTCAATGGTAAATTCCACTAAATATCAAGGAAGAAATAATATCAATCCTTTAAAAACTTTTTCAGAAAAATAAGAAGAGGGAATGCATTTCAGCTATTTTCATGAAGCCAGAATTAACCTTACCAAATTTAAAATATATAAGCACATTAAAAAGGAAAAGTATAGACACATATTACTCATGAATATAGATCCAAAAATCCTTAAAATATTAGCAAATCAAATATAGCAATGAATAAAAAGTATAATACACTGTGACCAAGTGGAGTATATCCTAAGAATGCATGCCTGGTTTACCATTTGAAAATCAATGTAATTCATCATAATAGCAGAATAAAGAAAAAACACACATGCCCATTTCAATAAATACAGAGAGAACATTTGATCAATCAACATCCATTCAGCATAAACACTAACAAGATTAGGAATGGTTGGAAAATTCCTGAGTTTAAGAAATGACATCCTCAAAAATCCTACATAACATTGTACTTAGTGGAGAAGCACTACATTCTTTCCCTAAAAATTGGAAACCAGCAAGAATATGAGCTTCCACCATGTCTATTCATCATTATCCTGGAAGTTCTACAGAGTGCATTAAGGCAAGAAAAAAAACATGTAAATTATAAATAATTATATAAAACTATATTTGATGACACCCTGATCATGCATGTAGAATATCATAAAGAATCTACATGAGAGTGACTAGTATTTATAGATGAATTTAGCAAGGTCTGTATACAAAATCTATTTTATTTCTAGATAAAAACAAGAAGCAATTAGAAAATTAAACTTTAAAAATAAACTTTGCCATAGTTTCCAAAACCATGAAATACTTAACAGTACATTTAGAAATATTGGCAAACACCTGTACATTAAAATAGTTTTAAAAATTATTGAGAAAATTTAAGGAAGGCATAAATAAGTAAATGTTTTTCAAGACTCATGTTTATATTTTGGAGACTCAGTATAGTTATGGTCCTAATTATCCCCAAGTTTAAGTAGATCTAATTTAATTATGATTGTATCAACAAGCTGATAATAGAATTCATATGGAAATGCAAATGATCTTGAATAGCCAAGACAATTTTGGAAAGGAAGAAATTGGAGGATTGAACTACCAAATATCAAGACTTACTATAAATCCATAGTAATCAAGACAGTGTGTTATTGGCATAGAATAGACATATAGATCCATAGAACAACATAAATAGTCTAGAAATAAAACCACACATATTTGGGTAATTGGTTTTACGTAAAAGTGCCAAGGCAATTTGAAAGGGATGTGTGGTAGGCAGAATTTTGGCTCCTATGATTTTTGTCCCTTTATGTTATGCCCATGTATATTGTATTTCATGGCAAAGGACTTTGAGGATGGAATTAAAGTTACAGACCATAAAGAGGGAGGTCATCCTGGATAATCCACATGGGCTGAATATAAACATAGGGGTTCTTAAAAGCAGAAGAAGGCAGATACGTCACTAAGATAGATGTGACAGAAGAGTCAGGAGACATTTAAACTGTGGTTGTACTTGACTAACCCAACCATTGCTGGCACTGAAGATGGAAGAAGGAAGATACAGGAATGGGGGTGGCCTCTAGAAGTTAGTAACAATACTTAGCTGACAACTAGTAAGGAAACAAGGGTCTCATTCCTACAAGCATAAAAAACTAAGTTCTGCTAAAAATCTGAATGAGCAAAGAACTGATTCTCCCTTTAAGGGCTTTAAGCCTTCAGAAAGGAACCTAGGCCTCAGAAACCCTTGATTGGGCCAGATGATGAGACCTATATCATATTTCTGAACTACAGACAATAAGATAATACATTTATGTTGAATTAAGCTCCTAAGTTTGTGGGAATTGTTGATAAAAAACAAATACAGGGAAGAATAGTATTTTCAACAAATGGTGCTAGAACAACTGGATATAATTATGTAAAAATATAAACCTCAACTTTTACCTCATGCCATAAATAAAAATTAACACAAAATTAAAATCTAAAAATAAAACTGTAGTATTTATGGAAAACAATAATATTCTATCATAATATATATTTCCTTAAACTAGAAGTAGCCAGATATTTCTTGTATAGGACACAAAAGGCAAGAATTATATAAGAAAAAAAATTGGTAAATTGAACCTCATTTAAATAAAAAATTTTGCTCTTTGGAAAACACTAATAGTAAAATGAAATAGCAAACTACATACTGGGAAAAATATTGGTAGAATATATATCCAACCAAAGATTTATATCTAGACCATTAAAGGACTACTATAAACCAATAATGAAAAGATAAATAACCTAATAAAAGAGGCAAAAATTTAAATATCATCTTACAAATGAAGATGTAGAAATTATTAATAAATACACAAATCAATACTTCACATTATTATTCACAAGAGAAATTAAAAATTAAAACCCTACTGAGATACTACTGTATACCTGCTAGAAGAGCTGAAGTTCGCAAGACTGACAATATCACCAGTTGAAAGGGATGTAAGGTAACTGGAACTCATATCTTGTTATATCTTGTTTGTCAGAATCTAACACAGTACACACTGTGAAAATCATTTTGGAAGTTTCTTATGAATTTAGCATACATTTACTATATGACCCAGAAATTCCTCTCCTCAGTTGTTATCCAAGAGAAATGAAAATGTATGTTCATACAAAGACTTGTATACAAATATCCATAGCAACTTTCTTTACAATTGCCAATATCTGGAAAAGTCCAAATGTCCCTCAACGGGTAAATGGATACTCAAATTGTGGCATATTTACACAATAGAATATTATTTAAGAATATAAGGGGATTATGTACTTACACACATGGCAATTTGGACTAATCACAAAAATATTGAGTGAATTAAGGCCAGTCAGAAAAATGTACATATGATATTAATCATTAATATTCATTTTTAGACTAGCCAAAATAATTTATAGTGACAAAAAGCAGATTAGAGGTTGCCTCTGATCAGCAGAAGGAGGTGGAATTTATGTGCATAGTGACATGAGGAGACTTTTAGATATTTCTTGTCTTGATTGCAGTGGTGTTTACATAGTTTTATACATTTATGAAAACTCAAATTATAGTTTTAAAATGGGTTTATTTTATGTATTAATTATAACTCCATAAAGTTGATTACAATATGATTTGCATGGGAAAACAAACAATAACAATGACAGATGATATGCTGAAGCTTAGCAAATTCTAAGTGTTTAATTTTGGCTTTCAAGACACTGCCCAATTTAGCCCAAAATCACATTTTCATCTTTTCTCCTGCCACTGACCTGCATATACCAAAAGTAATTTCCAAGTTGATAGGAAAACATGATTATTTGTTTTGATATTTTCTATCTTATCTCCTTCCTTTTTAGACTTTCTCTTTCTTTTTGCATCTGATATTCTTTCTCTTAATTCCATTTGTCCAAATCTTACTTCCATAAGCTGCATGGTCCACTTAAATGTCAAGCTCTCTAGGACACTTTTCCTGAATCCTCTCCTTTTATACATACTTCTCATGATCTGCCTAAAAGTTTACATTTTGTATTAAATTTGCTTACATAAATCTCAGAACTAAGATACATATTTTGCTATATATCACAGTACCTTGCCCATTTTATTGACTATAATATCCCTTATATAAACAATAGATGAAGGAACAAATGAATTAATATATAAACATGAAAAGCTGTAAGAGACAAAAAATTATAACAAAAGTGTTCATTCTTAAACAAAAATTTGCAGTTAAATAGAATTGTTCTCTCCTAATTTTGGTTACAAGATGTAACAAGAAAATCCTGTCAAGCATCCATGGACATATTAAGTACAATTGATGACTGTCACAATTCAAAAGAGCAATGTTCAAGGGCATCTGGTTGACTCAGTCAGGTAACCATCTTGATTTCACCTCAGGTCATGATCTCACGGTCATGAGATTGAGCCCCACATTGAGCTCTGTGCTGGGTGTGGAGTCTGCTTAAGATTCTCTCTTCCTCTCTTTCTGACCCTCCCTCCCTCCCTCAAAAAAAAAAAAAGCAATTTTCAAATAATCAGAATATCCCTTTGAAAATATGATGGGATTGACAACTATATGAATCAGAAAATTAAATGGTCTTTGAAATATCCAAAACTCTTTGTCATGCTGAAATAGTGACCACTGAATGATGCTATGATATATTGTCACATTTTGGTCATTCTCTAGTTTTCAGAGTTAAATACTATCACTATACCTTCCCTCTTCTCTTTCACCCCCACCTCCTTTAGAAATCCATTATGTTTGGCAGATCATTGTCATTTTCAAGAAATACTTTTGCAAAGGTGAATGTTGAAATGATTTTATTGTTGTGATTGATAAAATATTTTTCCTATTTTGTTAAAAATTAAATGAATACCCATAGGGTCTAAAGAAAATGGATTTTCATTTTTTCTTTTTTGCTTTTGAGAATGATTTATGAAGTATAAACACATTCATAAAGTGGGATACCATACTCTAGGGAAAATAAAGTAGAATTTATTCTATTGTTGGTGGCTGGCATTACAAAATGGTCTCTACCAAATTTACATGGTGAGTTTAAGTCATATTTAACCATATAGTGTGAGATGATGAGAAATGAGAAAAGTAAACTTCTATTTGTTATCCACATCAAAAACCTTATAGTAGTTTGGAATCATGTATATTTTGGATGGTTGAATCTAAATATATCACCGCAACTGAGTTTAGGTCATTAAAGTGTATCTTATTCAGAGGAACATTATTTCTGATGTATTTTCATATGACTTGAGCTATTTATTCAAATTATGTTTTCACAAAATGATACAGAAAATAACTGCATCACTGCATTGAGGTGGGTTTTTAATCTGTATTTATTGTACCAATCAGAAAAATCACAGCCTGGATTTTTTTTTAAAATTTCAAACGTATTTCTGTTAAGTTTATGGTCATGCTGCCCTTGAATTTTCCATTGAATACAATTTCATAATGCCTTAAATTTTGTAAGAAGGTAGGTATACCTTTTCACATTATCCAGAAGAAATTCAACAATAACCTAAAATAGCTAGTGCAGTTCTCACTGTGATTATCAAAAATTTAGAGAAAACCTGCAACAAAAGCAAGGACCATGTAACAAATTGGTACAGTTATCAGCATGGCCAGCCAAGGGGGAAACTGCATTTGCGTAAAATAAGCCTTTGATTTTCCATCCATCTCCTATTACATGTCCTTGTTCAAGGTCACTCACCAGATTAAAATCCTTCTTTAGGATCACTAAAATCACTTCTCAAAAGTGTTCCAGTTTAGATGATATATTATATGGTTATCCTTTCCATAGGATAGAATCACTAATACTATTTACGAATTTCTTTATATTCTGGCCCCAGGCTGTACTTCCCATTCTGTCTCTTCTACTTCTACTGTACCTTCCAGGTACATGAAACTATTTACTCTACCTTGAAACCCCCCATGCATTGCTGTACCTTTATATTCTTGCACAAATAGTTCTTCCTGTCTGAACTCTACTTCCTCTGTTTTTTCACATATTTATTTCTTATTCATTCTCAGAGGCACAAACACTAAGTCCTCTGGGATGATTTACTTAAATATCTTGGGCTAAGAATGAGAAAAGAGTTTCAATTTGTTTTGTTACAAATGGATTGTAAAGCCATATTTTAGTTGGATGAGGAAAGTTCCTGGAGCCATTAGTAAAAGAGTTCTGCCACAGGCAATGGAGTAGAATGTGGCAACTGAGTCTGCTACTTTGCTATTCCTGCCTTAAGCAGTATTTGATGCCCCTTGATCTGTGGTTTGGGACACTTAATTTGTTTATATCCTTTATATTACTGTGCTATGCAAAATTCTGAGAAAGACTTCAAGATTTTCACCCTCTGGTGTATTTGTCCTGTATAATCTTCTTCCCTTGAGTTTAGGTAGGGCATGTGAATATAACTGTATATCTCTTCTGTTATTAGGCACTAATTAGATATATTTGAGCTAATCAAAAATGATATCCTGGGTGGCCTGAGCCTTTAAAAGGGACTGAGTCTTTCGTGAAGTCAGAGAACCTAGAGTGGTCTCTAGTAGCTAAAAGAGTAGCTAAAAGAGATCTGAAAGTAGCTGGCTAGTAGCCAGCCTAGAAAACATCTCAATTCTGAAACTGCAGTGAGTTTACTTTTTCTAGCAACCTTAATGATCTTTAAAAAGGATGCTGAGCGCCAGTTAAACCAACACCTTGATTTCAGCCTGGTGAATCCCTGATCAGAGGACTCAGCTAACTTATGATTGGACTTCTGACATACAGAACTGAGAACTAAGAAATAGGTATGTAATAAGTTGTGAAGTTTGTGGTAAGTTGTTACATAGGAATAGAAAACAAATATAATCATTTAACACATTGATTAATAATTATTTACTTTTGTTTAATAATTATGTAGTTTTAATTGCTTAGTAATAATTTCTAGAGGACAAGGACTACATTTTATTTCTTTATTATGCTCAATCCCCATCAGAATATGTGTACTAAATAAATATTTTTAACAAATGCATGACAGTGCCTAGTTTCCTCTTGTTGCTGAGGGCCCCAAGATACAGCTGACCACATGAGTCCAATTACCCTAGATAATGTCCCATATCCTAAATTTCCCCCAATCCAGATTTATCTACTGGCAGGTTCTGGTTATTAAAAATCCTCTCTGATTTTCTATCAATACCTGCTATCCTTTCTCAATGGAGTTCTAGAGAATTAAGCACACAAATGTTCTAAGGCATTTCTTGAATGTAATAAAATAGCTTTACTTGTGCATTTACAATGAGTCTACCTATGTACCATCTTTGGGAATATTGAGAAAAGAATTGGTCAAATAATTTTTTATGTTCTGTGTTTTCGATGAGGAACCCACTCACTCTAAACATGAAAGGCTTTATGTATTATCCTTCCTAGCACCAAATCTTTATTAAAAATCAAGGATTTTTGGAGACTTTATCTTCAGCAGAATGAACATATTTAGAATAATTTCAAATATCATACAAAATTACCTATCAACTGTCTTGGATTAGTGTTCATAATTCTTCAAATAATTGTACACAATCCATTTTGAGAATCAGCAAAAAGTCCCAGACCTTTAAACAGAACATTAAATATCAAATTCAACAGCCCATTGCACTCTGTGAATGTTGATATTTGTACACACTTTTGCACAATTTTTTAAAGATACACATGTAGACATGGTACGATATGGATTTCAAAATTTTCCTCCAGAAAGATGGTATGCATTTAAATAATTCAAGATGTATATAGGCTGATAATTTTCTGCATTCCATTCAAAAACATTCATCAAATTGTTTGGAGAATGGCATCATCACATGATGAAGGAGGTGGGTCCTAACTACAGTTCCCCTCACAAGTAGACCAACTAGCAACTACTCATAGATAAGTTACCATTGTGAAAATCTCAGAACCTGGAGATGTGGCTGAAGCAACCACTTGGAGAACAGAGACCAAAGGATGTCATTAGAAGAGTTAGAGGAATTGTTTCCTTTGACCACATCACCCCTCTGTCAAGCCACCACAGTACCATATTGAAAAGGCTCTTTGGGCCCAAGATTTCTCCAGTGGGAAAAAGAGACCCTAAAGTAGACATCCAGCTTCTTCAACATTGCAGGACACTTCCTGGGACACCCATTTGGTTTTCAATGCACAGTGATCACTAGGTGAATTTGTGGAGTTGGGCCACTGGGGATCAGGTAGAGAAAGGAGGAAGGGCTATAGCAATAAGTGCTCAGATGATGAACTATGTTACTACAGGTGGTAGTCCCTGAATAGAGGTCAGTGGCTCAGCCCATCTACAGAGTTTACTTGGTGGCCTTATCTGGCCAGGGAGCTCAGAAGGCAGTTATGCCTACTTTGGGTCCCTAGCCAACATACTGGCTGTGGAGCCCCTCCTACAGCCTTATTCAGGCAGGGAATAAAGTTCACATCCTTATCCAACTACATAGTCTCTGGTCTACCCTGCCAGGACACCTGGCCATAGATGTCTGGTAGCCATGGAGCACATTCTATGGCCCATATGAACATCAAAACAAGTCAGCAGCCCAGACCAACTTTTCAGCATAGTCTTTAGTCCTGCTTAACCAGGAAGCCTAGACAGGGAACCAGAGCAGTTACAGAACCCATCCTATACCATGTCTCACAACTGATGCCCAGCCTATGACCTTGTCCAATTTCTGAACAGTCTGAGTGTGGCCTTGCCCAGGCAGGAAACCTAGTCAGTGACCCAGCCCATTTATGGGATATAGCCTGTGGCTGCATCCAGTCAGGGATACTGAACAGTGATCCTACTCCACTGCAGAGAACAACCTCCAGCCTGACCCAAATATGGAGTATAGTTGGAGGCCCCACCTGACCAGTGAAACTGGCCAACAACTTTGTCCATCATTAGAACACAACCAGCAGGCAGCCAGATTATGAAGCCCAATCTGTGGTCCTGCCCAACTTTTGCACAGCCTGTGGCCCTGTCTAGACAGTGATACCATCTGGTCAGAGAACATAGCCTGAGGCCCCACCCAGCTGGGATCAAATGAGAGCCCATCCTATAGCCTTGCCCAATCACAGAGTCTGACCAGGAGCAGTGCCCTGCCTCAGACCATAGTCTGTGACCCTGCTCAACCACAGGTGATTCTGAAGCCCAACTAGTGGCCCCACTTGAATACCCAGCCAGCGGGCCATGCCACCACAGATCCCAGCCAGCAACATCCACACCCCCAAACTCAGAGCAGGAACATTTGTCTTGGACCCAGACAGCAAGCCCTGACAGCCCACAAATACCAGCTGACCTCTCCATAATCCCAAGTTAAATTGACCAGTGAAGGTCTTTCCATTCCTAAGGGAATCTATAAAGTTTGGAAGAGGAGAATTATTACTCAAATATTCAGTGAAAGGATACATGCATCATGAAGAATCAGATGAACATGATACCACTGAAGTAAAGTAATAAATCTCCAAAAATTGATCCTAAAGTGGAGATCTATGAACTGCCTGAGAAAGAATTCCATATAATCCTCTTAAAGAAGTTCAGTGAATGGCAAGAATGCACAGACAAAATGAATTTACGAAAATAATGCATAAACAAATTAAGAAAATCAAATTGTTTGAAAAGAAATAGAAGCCATAAACAAATAAATACAAATCATAGTGCTAAAGAACAGAATGAATGAAGAAGTCAGTAGAGAGCTTCAACAGTAGACTCCACCAAGCAGAAGAGTCAATGGTCTTAACGAGAAGTCATTTGAAATTATTTAGTCAAAGGAGCAAAAGAACAAGAAAAAACAAAAAAGAATGAAGAAAGTCTATGGGACTTATGAGATACAATCAAAGGCAACAATATGTGCATTCTGGGACTCCCAAAAGAAGACAGTGAGAAAGGGATGGAAAATCTATTTAAAAAAATAATGGTTGAAAACTTCACAATGGGGAGAGAAACTGAAATCCGGATTCATGAAGTTTAAAAGTCTCCAATTACAGGCAATTAGAGAAGAAATTAAAAAATATATGGAAACCAACGAAAACGAAAATACAACAATCCGAAATCTCTGGGATGCAGCAAAGGCAGTATATTGCAATCCAGGCCAATCTCAACAAACTAGAAAGAGTGCAAATTCAAAAACTAACAGAGAACCTACTGGAACTAGAAAGGAAGCAGCAAGAGCACCCCAAACCCAGCAGAAGAAAAGAAATCATAAAGATCAGGGCAGAAATAAACAATATAGAATCCAAAAGAACAGTCGAGCAGATTAATGAAACCAAGAG
>PISW01016349.1:0-13536 GCA_004023785.1 Mungos mungo | reverse complement strand
GAGCACCACCGCTGCCGGCCCCCGGAGCACCACCACTGCGGGCCCCCGGAGCACCACCGCTGCCGGCCTGGAGCACCACCACTGCTGGGCAAACTTGGTGCTAAGTCCATACAGTTGCTTCCAGCTCTTCCCACAGCTGCTGCCCCTGGGCAACTGGTTCCTAGAAGCCACCCGTGCCTGAGCAGTAACCGTGTAAGCAGAAAGCCGCCTTCCTCGCCTGATCCCTACCCCACGCTAGCTGGCCCCTGGACTTCTCCTTCAGCCTGTCCGGAATGAAGAGCTGCACAGCCCATCTCCTGAGCGTGAACAAGTCTGTGGAGTAAAGTTGGCTCCGTGGCCTGGCTGCCAATAGCATGGCCCTTTACTGAAACTCTGAACTTGATTATGTGACATTTTCATTTTAGCCAGAGAGGAAAGCCAGATTGCTGAGCAGAGCCAAGGTGCTTATGGCTCTTTCTTTATCCGTTTCGCACTGATTCCCTTTGGGAGCGGGTCCTCACCTGGCCCCTACTTGGACACCCAGGAGAAGAGGAGAGGTGCACTCTCTCAAGCTTCAGAGGAAGAGACCCGCCCCAGCAGGTGGGGGACCCAGGGTCCGCGTCTCAGCCAGGCTGAGAGAGAACCGGCTGGTGTTGAGCGCTGTGTGGAGGGAGCACCGCCTCACCCGCGTGCAGACACGCTGGAGCAGAGAAGGGATCGGGGGACACCCGTCCCGGGGGAGAGGCCCCCTTCAGTCCCGGCCAGAGCACCACTCCACCCCAGATTCTGAGACGGGGCACTGGGCACGGCTCAGCTCACCCTTGTCTGGGCGCTCAGCCCCCTTTCCAGGACGAGAGCACGTCTTGGCCACGAGCCCCTTCCTTCCCACATTCCAGGCCACAGCTCCCTGCTGCGTCACGCAGACCTGTCCAGGTCTCTGCCCCTCCCCCTCCAGCTCCCCGGACCAGGAGAAGGGGTGTTTCTGCCCGTCCTTGCAGTCTCACAGCAGCCTCCTCAGGAGGCTCCCTGCCGCTGGTCTCAGCACCAGCAGCCTATATGCGTTTCCACCACAACTTGCCAAGGCCCGGTGCGGCCTCCTCACTCCTGCCTGGGAGCCCCCCCCCCCGCCCCCTCACAGCCTGCAGGGGAACCTGCCCTTGGGGTTGGGCCTCTCTCCACACTGCCTGTGCCCACGGCTCCAAACATAGGCCCCCAGGAAACAGTTAGAGATGGGAGGAACGAACATCAAAATTGGGCAGCCAAACAAGAGGAGTTTTCTGGTGTTTTTAATTTTACGTAGAGGCATCACGCTAATGTATGCGTGAGATTAGTCATTGATGATAGTCTCTCCATGGTTTTCTTGAGATAAGTCCGTTATCCAAAGGGTCGAGAAGCCTGTCTTATTCTATAAAGAGGGCAAGGCTGGTAGAACACAGAGAGTCAGAAAACATTTTGATCTTCTGTTTTGAATCTGCAGCTCAGATAATGCCTCCACAGAGGGTCTCAGTAATTTGCTCTTTCTTTAAGCCGGCCCCTTCTCCAGTCGGATTGTAAAAGGCTTGGAAGATCATGATTTTTAAAATATCCTGGAGGACTTTTCCAGGCCTGGGCAACTCATGGGTCAATGCACAGCTGTTTCTGTCTGTAAGTAGAGCGGGAGGGTGTCCTCCAGGTCGCGACAGGTCAGGCGCCCGGTGGCACTGGGAGGTTAGACTTCCTCCGTCCCTCCTGTGCCACGGACGGGCCTCGCCGCCCACACGGGCTCGCCCATTCGCGCTTGCTGCCTGTGCCTGCTGCAAGCTCTTGTGCTCGGAGCTGTCCCTTTACATTGTGGGGACCGGAGGGTACAGCCCACCGGTGTGACCAAGGGAGTCATCTGTGGAGGAGTGTAGACTGAACCGTGTAGGGTAGCTTTGCAATGCACAGTCCCTGAAGGAGGAACAAACAGGGTCCAGCTGATCTGAAGGCCCGTTCTTCAAGCTCTGAGCCGTGCTTACAGGAAGAGAAGCGCTCGGTCAGACGGAGCGCGGAGCGGTGTGGACGGCACCCGGGGGTGGAGTTCCCGCCCAGCTCTGCAGCCCACCCGTTGATTTTTCTGGGCCAGACTTTCCCTGGAAGTTACAGTACCTTTCAAGTTAGGGGGTTGGGTGAGTTTGTTCTTGTGCTGGGCATTTTCTCCGCGCCCCTCCAGACCTTCTCTCCAGCCTTCTGCGCCCTTCCCTGTGCCCAGGAAGTGGACCAGTAGGGTGTACACTGATGGGCTCCCTTGCTTCCTAGCTCCTGTCGAGTTCTTTGCCCCGTGAGGAGAGCAGACGGGACGTTGGGAGAGGAGTACCAGAGCAGTGGGGCTGAGGTATTGATTCTCCTGTCCCTCCGTGTGGCTGGGCTCCTGGCACACCCTCTGGAGAGCGCTGCCTCGGGGTTCTAGTAGCTTCTCCTCCCTCACCCCTTCGGTCCTAGGGACGTAACTGTGGCACTGTTACTGGTCCCAGAACACTGCCCTGTGGTCCCCCAGTCCCTTCCCACCCCTTATAAATGGCCCCTTTATTAAACTCTCCTCAAATTACCCAATTTGAGAATACCATCTGTTTCCTGCCAGACCTCTGATGGATACGGTTCCTAAAATCTTTCTCACCTTTGAAAAAAGATGCCTGCAAGCAGGGGAGGAGCTGGCCCTTTGGGGCTCCCATTTTTCACTCATGCCTCCCTTCATGGTTCACCAGGATCCGGGGGCGGGGACTGGTGGAAATATGATCTCTAGAGCCTAGAGAGAGGTGAGTCACGGGGACAGGATCACCCGTGCCTTGCTAGGCACGGGCCGCTGGCACCCTGACTGCACGGACTGCTGGCGCCCTGACCGCACAGAGAACCTGGGTGCTCTCCCGGCGCGGGGGAGGGAGAGCAGGGCTGGGTCACACCAGCCGAGGCAGGGCTGTCCCTCCTCCCCCTTGCTGCCTCTGTGACTGTGCACAAGTGACTTCACACTCTGAGCCTCTGCACCTTCCCTCCTAACCCAGCGCTGGTAACGCTTACCCTGGCCGACACGGCGTGTCAGGAGGTGCAAAGGGACGAGTCGTGGGAAACGGCTGTGATGAGCATCACGAAGAGGACTGAAGAGAGCTGTCGTCATAAACAGCTTGTATCGGGCAGGGGTCACCGGCAGGGCAGAGAGCCCAGGGGGGACATCACCCCTGCTCCCGACCTCGCCCGCTTTTCCCTGCTGTGTGCGCTCCCCGAGACGCACCGGCCTCCAGAGTCCATTTCAGGATCAAAGTGTGACCTCAGAGTCAGCAGATTACAGAACCATGTCCTCAAACAGCAGCGGCTTCCGGACATTTCTGGAGTCCAGATCCTGACCTTGAGGGCCTGCGGTGGCCATTCATGGCCTTTCTAAAAGCAGCTGCTTCAGAATGGTCCCAGGAGAGGATGCGGGAATTGAGTATACTTTATTTATTCATGTTTAATCATCAAATTATCACAGAGACTTCTTGACATACAAGAAACACGCATGCTCCTAAACCACATATGTCAAGTGCAACTTTTTTTAAAAAAATAACAAAGGGGCTTAAAGAATTTGAGTCATGTTTACTTGGTGCCGTCGATGGCTTGTTAGGCCACACGCGTCCAGCCCACATGCAGCGCGTGCCGACGAGGAAAGAGCTGCGAGGCAGACAAAGAGGTGACAGGCTGGGGGTCCCCAGCACCGCCTGCTCACTGGCCTTGTTCCCCGGAAGTCAGTACTGTGCGCAGAGCCACGAGAGTGAACGTCAGGGGCATGGTGCTTCGTGGAAAAGATTAGGACGAGACGCACAAACTAGCATGTCCCTAAGGATCGGCGCGCAGAGGCACCCACTGCACATTTCTTAATCGCTGTCGCAGACACCAGGATACACCTCAGGCACCTTAGAAGACTTCTGTGTGGGGTGAAGGGAATGGAAATGGACTCTAGGAGGGCACCTGGGGGGCTCAGTCAGTTGGCATCCGACTTCGGCTCAGGTCACAATCTCATGGTTCGTGGGTTTGAGCCCCGCCAGGCTCTGTGCTGACAGCTCAGAGCCTGGAGCCTGCTTCAGATTCTGTGTCTCCCTCTCTCTCTGCCCCTCCCCTGCTCATGCTGTCTCTGTCTCTCAAAAATAAAAAATACAAAAAAGAAATGGAGTCTAGGCATAAACGGGAAAAAAAAAAAGCATCTATCCAGAAATAGAGGACTTTTGCCTAGACAGTGTGAATCAGAGCTATTGTGTTCGGGAAATGTAACCCTCTGTTTCCGAGGTACAAAACAAACAAAGTCCTCGGTTTTTCTTTGGCCTTCAGGTTTTAAAAAAAGCCTAAAAAGGGTTTTACTGTTAGGTGTGAATGCTCTTCCCCATCACGCTCGGAGCAGTGCCTGAACCACGGCGGTTAATGGAACAGAAGTAACCTTTGTCGGTCAGGATGCGAGCCGGCACAAAAGCTGTGCAGAAACCACTACTCGGAGGGAAGGCTGCTGGGAGCCGCGCCTCGGGCTCCCTTCCGGAAACCCCCCACCTGGCAGTGCCGCCACGTGGGCCGGTGTCCATCGCAGCCGGCAAGACTGTCCCCAGTGGGCTCCTCTTTTGTTAAAAAAAAAATGCTTACGGGAACATGGAAGGCACGGCAAGTGTGTGTAAGCTAATCAGAAGAGCCTGTAAAATATTTTGAGCAATACAGCTTTTTTTTTTTTTTTTTGGTGAATTTCCTTTTGGGTAATTTCTTATGGGTAATTTTTTTTAAGTCTACATGTCTACACAACCCCATTTTACATAAATTACATTTTACATACTTATCTCAGTTATTCTTTCCTTACCATTGCATTTAAAAGTATTTTTCCGTTTTGTTACATAGACTGCCGCCATGGTTTTTAACGGCCGTGTAACACTTTACTGACTGAATATGTTAGAACGACGTGTAGGCTACGTTCACCGTATCCCCCACTTCTACGTGATGCAGGAGATGCTGCACGCAACCTTTCATCTCTTAAACCAGTCCCTTAGGAGAGTCTCAGGAAATGGAACTACTGGATAAAAGGGCGTACAAAAGCATCTCTACTCTTGGTACAAATTACTAAATTGCTTTCCAAAAGGATAGTAGCAATTTACACTTAAAACAGTAATATATTCTTGTAGCAGCATTGTGTTTAAAAGTTCTTAATTGCCAGGGCGCCTGGAAGGCTCAGTGGGTTGAGCGTCTGACTTCAGTTCAGGTCATGATCTCACAGTTCGTGAGTTCGAGCCCCACATTGGGGTCTGTGCTGAAAGCTCAGAGCCTGGAACCTGCTTTGGATTCTGTGACTCCCTCTCTCTCTGCCCCGCCCCATCTTGTGCTCTGCCTCTCTCAAAAGTAAACATTAAAAAAATTTTTTTTGACAGAGAGAGACAGCGCGAGCAGGGGAGGGTCAGAGAGAGAGGGAGACACAGAATCTGAAGCAGGCTCCAGGCTCAGAGCTGTCAGCACAGAGCCCGATGCGGGGGTCGAACGCACGAACCATGAGATCATGACCTGAGCCAAAGCGGGACGCTTAACCAAGTGAGCCACCCAGGCGCCCCTAAAAAATTTTTAAAAGAAGGTCTTAATTGCCCATTTAATAGCTAACATGCAGTGATTTTATTTTTGCATTTTTTTGATTAATAACAAAGTCAAATTTTTTCCAAGTTTGAGATTAGTACTTCTGAGCTTTTCTTTTCAATTTGTATGCAGCCTTTAGCCAGTGTTTAGCTTTTGTCATAATTTTACAACTATCTTCCCTTTAAGATTTTTAAAAAATTTTATATAAACTGTTTATCTTGAAAGAAACTGATACTGGCTCATTGGTGTTTTGTTTTATTTTGTTAGCAAAATGAAAATCAAGCCAGCTCTTTGTTAAATTGGAGAACTTCTCCAGCATGGCCCAGTGAAAAACGCACCGCACTGCGGGCCTTGCAGGCAGACACAACCAGCCTCCAGCCCCTGCCTGCGGTGTCCTGGCTGGCTGAGCAGGTCACCCAGCTCCCGGAGCCTCCCGGTCATCGTGTGTGCCGTGGAGATGGTGACCCACCTTCCGCTTGTGGGTCCTGGACAGACGCTGGCGTCGGCGGGGGGGGGGGCCTGGGGAACGGCCGTCCAGACCCGCGGGCTGAGGGGGCTGGGCTGGCCGTTTCCTTCCAGGCTTCTCTCCGAACAGTGCGGCTGTTGTCCGCTGATCTGGTTACAGCTTCCTGTTTTTCCTGGGGTCGCGGTGTTCTCTCCACCAACAGGAGGGAACACGGTGGTCCTGGGTGGGTAACTCCAGTCTGCTGACGCCTCCTTCAGGGGACCCTGTGATCACCATCACGGCTGTGTGACCAAGTCCCCCGTGTGGGGAGGGAATGGAGGAAGGGACAGAAGCCCCCCTTGCTTGGACTCCAGGACCGTGGTGCCTGTGAACTAACGCTAATGGTCTCAAACATGCTGGTTGAACGTTAAACTCCCATTGCCCACAAAGTGAATATATCACACATTCCCATTCTCTTCCTCTTCTGGGAAGAGTGGGGAAGTCGTGGACAGGATTCAAATCCTGGCCCCACGTATTAGCTCTGTGACTTGGAGCAAGTGATTTAACCTCTCTGTGCTTCAGGTTCCTTATCTGTAGAATGGGAGAGTAACAGGAACCGGCGGGAGCATCATTGTGAGGCCTCAGCGAGGTGGTGTGAGAGGAGCAGGAGCGGAGTGCTGGCCACAGAGTGACCGCCCAGGACTCCGCAGGAGCTCCCGGTTTTCACTTGCTGAGCTCTCCGTCTGCGGTTCTCAGAGGCTGGCCTGCATTCTTCTGCTCACACATCTGGAAAGTCCATTCAAAGGCAGTTGGGTGCAATTTCTCAGCCATTAGAAGGAGACTGTATTTATGAAGGACGTGCATCAGGAATACAGCCGACCGAGGCCTAAAATATCAGCTGTAGAATATAATAAATATTTTATTTTTATTGGCGTTGATTTTTTAAATTTAGGGCTGTATTCCCATGGAAGAAGTTCGCTTGCTGCTCAAACAGATGTGCCTCTGTCAGACCAAGGCACAGAGGCTGATGTGCTGCGTTGCGCAGGGCGGGGGCCAGGGCCCCGGTGTGAGCTCACCGCGTGTGAATGCCAGCCCCCTGTCTGGGGGTGAGGCTGTGGGTAGAGCTCTTCTCATGCCCCACTAGTCCCAAGGTCAAGGCCCCTGCTCCGCGGGCAGAATCCTGGCCTCTGCCCCACTTCATGACTGTAGACAGGGTTCGCTCGGCGGCCAGGTGGCCCCGTATCTTCCGCGGGTGCTCGGACCGACGCAGAGCCCGCAGGGGGCGTGCGGCGGTTTAAATCACGGAATTCCCTCGCTCCTTCCAGAACCCTTGCTCGCGGGCGGCTGAGTTGACGGCCGCCCCCCAGAGCTCGCAGCAGAGGCCGAGCCCCAGCTGTGGTTACGGCAGCGGCGGCGTTCGCTTGTCCGCAGTGTGGTTTGCCGAGGTGACTGCCTCCGTCGGAGTCTGGTGCCCTTTGGTGTCACGGACGAGGGGGACCCCTTTTGGCAACAACATGCGGCGCGTTCAGAGCTTCAGGAGTGAGTTGAGGCTGCAGAGCGAGGTCGCCCTTGCTGTCACAGCAGGAGCTGGGAGACGGTTCCGGGGAGGGCCAGGAAGGGGTGAGGGAAGTAGATGTGGGGCTGGGACAGATGTGGGGCTGATGGCTGACGGAGTGACAGTCTTTGGGACACAGATGACCTTGCTGCTTGACCCACGGAGCGTCCACGAGACGGACCTGCAGCAACAGTAGGGACTTCTTCGCAGGAAAAGAAAGGTTTTAACCATGTTAGTGGATTTCCAAAACAGGTTTCAGGTTCTCTTAGTGGTAAGGGCAAGAGGGGAGGTGACCGCAAGAATTGGGAAGCTGTCCAGATGCCGGTGGCAGGTGTGACCCTCTCTACAGAGAGGAGCAGGACTCTGATATGCTTACAGGTCAGGAACTGCCATTAGGAAAACCTCTTCAGTTAATTACAGTTCAGCATATTCACTTGTAACTTTAAAGCACCATGGTTTCTGGTGGTGGGCGCAGTGGGGGTCCAGAAATGAAGGGACTGCCCCCGTAGGGAGGGGTGGACAGCGCCGTGGCTCCGCCGGGGGAGAGGAGGCCGGCTGCAGGCGGTCCTGACCACTGCTGCTCTCCAGGCAGGGCTTTTCAGGCCTCTGTGTAAGTTCTGGAATAGGGCTCGGTAGCACCTAGCCTCTTACTGGTTTTGAAATGATTCCTTTATGAGTGGTCTTGTATCAGGAGTCTCTGGGAGCGGGGCCCGCAGCCAGCCAGTCACGTGTCAGCCAGGCTGCGGGCCACCCAGACACACGGTGACCCCCAGAGGCAGGAGGGTTGCCGTGTGGTTAGGATGGGAAGAAGGGAAAAGATGCTGGCTGAGGTCAGGTCTTCAGGGGGGGATGGGGGAGGTGGGGTGTGTGCGTGCGTGCGTGTGTGTGTGTGTGTGTGTCTGTGTCTGTGTCTGTGTGTGTGTGTGTCTGTGTGTGTGTGTGTGTGTGTGTTTGGTGGTGGGGTCGTGAGAACCAGCCCAGGCTTCAGTAAACTGGGAGGCGGAAATGTATTAGGAATACAGTTACCATTTCAAGGGGCCTTAACTCCGTGTGGGGGTCGTGTGAGGGTGAATGGGCAGCCGCCCTCTGCCACGGATATTTATCCACATTAACCACACGTGAGGCCCGAGGGCCACACCCTCACAAGGCTACTTTGTTACTTCTGTTACTCTGTCTTCGTCACCATAGCCCCGCCCTCCAGCCCTGGTATATTTTCAACAATAGCTTCCACGTTTTGTTTTATTTTATTTATTTCACTGTGGATTGAAATGCAGCTGCCGTACTGGCGGCAGATGAGAGCATAGTGACCTGATGTGTGATCCACATCTGTCCCCGTGACGTTGTTACAACATTCGATTCCCGAAGCCACATTTTTCTTACTTTTTTAACTTTTTAAAATGTTTTTTTGAGAGAGACAGTAAGCAGGGGGAGGGGTAGAGAAGGGAGGGACAGAGGATCCGAAGCAGGCTCCTCACTGACAGGCTGATAGCAGTGAGCCCAACGTGGGGCTCGAACTCACGAGCTGCGAGATCATGACCTAAGCTGAAGTCAGACACTCAACTGACCGAGCCGCTCAGGTGCCCCTGCTGTGCTTTTCATCTCCACAACTTATTTCTTTTATAATAAGCTTGTGCCTCTCAATCCCCTTCACCTATTTCTCCCATCCCTCCCCACCCCCCACCTGCCTCCCTGGCAACTTTCAGTCTGCTCTCAGTATTCAGGAGTCTGTTTCTCGTTTTTGGTGCTGGTGGTATGTGTCTGTTCATTTGTCTTATTTTTTAGATTCCACATATAAGTGAAATCGCAGGGTGTTTGTCTTTCTTTGTCTGGCGTGTTTCACTTTGGCTTCTTCTCTTTAAGTGCGTACTAGGTGCTGGCACTGTCCTGAATGCTTTACAAGCATTATTCAGTTTGACCTTCACGATAACTATCCTTTCGCAGATCAGGGTAACTGACACTCAAACAGCTTAAATAGTTTGATTAGAAACTTGATAGGCGTGTAAATGAATAGTATCTTAAAACCAGGGTCTACTTGATTGATCCACGATCGTGTCTGCCTCCTAAATGAGCAAACAGTACCAGCCCAGCAGACTGCCCAGAATGTTTTGGACTAAAATCTGTCAGTGTCAGAACAGAGGGCGAATCCTGCTTTTCCTTTTTATCTGAAGGAAAAAAGCAGAGGGTGAATGGGTTCCTGGAAGATCGTCTTGCATTGGAGGAAGTGAGACGCTGCAAACTGGACAGGTTTACTAATCTATCTTTGCTCAAGTCAGAATTTTGTGACTTAGTCCCAGTTATAGATGTTAGAGACGAAGAAACAAAGTCTGAACAAGGGAGGAGACTTGCCCAGGGTTACACAGAGGGTACGGATGTTGCCCAGGAATCTCGAAATGTTGTTCCGTGTGGACACACTTCTGCCCGTGACGGGGCCAGGATTTCTGTTCTAGTATGTTCCGTGTGGACACACATCTGCCCGTGACGGGGCCAGGGTTTCTGTTCTAGTATGTTCCGTGTGGACACGCATCTGCCCGTGACGGGGCCAGGGTTTCTGTTCTGCTACATCGGTCTGTTTGTCATTTTGCCAAAACTACGTTTTCTTCACTGCTGTTGCTCCGTATGTTTTGGTATTCAGTGGATCAAGTCTATTACTTGGATTTCCACCTAAATCTTAGAATCAGCTTATCTGTTTCCAGTTTCCATAAAACAAACAAAAACTGCCGTGGTTTTCTTGGAGACTGCATGGAATCTATAGACCAATTTGGGGAGAATTGGCATCTTTATAATATTACATCTTCAGAACCATGAACATGGTATGTCCTCCATTTAAAAAATGTTTTTTTAAGTTTATTTATTTTTGAGAGCGTGAGCAGGGGAAGGACAGAGAGAGAGGGAGAGAGAGAATCCCAAGCAGACTTCACACTGTCAGCATGGAGCCCAATGTGGGGCTTGAACTCACAAACCACAGGATCATGACCTGAACTGAAACTAAGAGTTGGACACTTAATGGACTGAGCCCCCCAGGAGCCCCCTTCCATTTTTTTAAAGGACTTTTCAATTCAATTTTAGAATTTTCTGAATACAAGTCTTGCATATCATAGTTTATTCCTAGATATTTTTTATTTGGATGTTAGTATAAATGATAACTTTAACATCTTTTTCCTTTTCTAGATATTTATTATTGGTGCTTAGAAATACAAGAGATATTTCCAGACTGACCTTGTATCTCCCAAATAGTTGTTCCTTCTAGAAATGTATCTGAAGATTCTTTTGGATTTTCTATGCACACAATCAAAAAAATCTGTGATTGAGATTTTTGCTATTTTTGCTGAATACCTCCTTTTCCCCGTATGATCTTGGATTGAGGCAGTGACACAGGCAGGAAGCATTGAGCATTTCACCACCAAACATGAGGAGTGCTACCGTTATTTATAAATACTGTTTATCAGATTCAGGAAGTCCTTGTCTAGCCCTAGTTTGTAAGGAATTTTCTCATAAATAGTTACTGAATCTTATCAAATTATTTTCTGATTCTACTGATATTTTCCTCCTGTAGCCTGTTAATGGGATGAATTTCATTCCTCCATTTAAACCCATTTGCTTGTGATATATTATCATTTTTATATGTTGCCAGATTTGTTTTCCTGATATTTTGTTCAGAATCTTTTACATCTATTCTCCCGACAAGGATTACCTAGAATTTTACCCTTTGGTAATGTCTTTGCTGTAGGTTAGTTAATCTCATAAAATGCATTGGGAAGTGTCCTTGTTCTCTGGAAGAATTTGCGTAAGATTGGTGTTATTTCAGGGCGCCTGGGTGGCTTGATCTCAGCTCCGATCTTGATCTCAGAGTCATGAGTTTAAGCCCTGCGTTGGGGTCTGTGCTGGGCAGAAAAAGCCTTACTTTATGCACATATGCTTACTTTAAAAAAAGTTTAAAATTGGTGTTATTCTTTAAATGTTTGGATGTTTTCTTTTAGTACTTTGACAACATTCCAGTGTCTTTTGCCTTTCAGTATTTTCATTAAGAAATCAACCGTACATCTTATCTTACTCCCTCGGTAATCTGGTTTCCCTCTGGCAGTAGTGTTCAAAGTATTCACCATTTTCACTTTGCCTTTGGTGCACAGCAGTTTACTGTGAGGTGCTTAGGTTTAGTTTTCTTTTTATTCATCCTGTGTGGGGCTTATCCATTTGGGATATTGGATTGGTGCTTGATGTCTTTTTTCAGTTTGAAAATTTTTTTGGCTACTATTTTTTTTTTCTTTTAATGTTTCATTTATTGTTGAGAGAGAGAGAGAGACAGCATGAGCAGTGGAGGATCAGAGAGAGAGACACACACAGAACTTGAAGCAGGCTCCAGGCTCTGAGCTGTCAGCACAGAGCCCGACGTGGGGCTCAAACCCACAAACTGTGAGATCATGACCTGAGCCGAAGTCAGATGCTTAACCAACTGAGCCACCCAGGCGCCCCTTGGCTATTATTTCTTTTGTCCAGTTCTTTCCTAACCCTCTTGTGACTGTAACGGAATATCTGTTATCCATTCATTTTTCATCCACTCTATTTCTTACGCTTTCATCTTTATTTTCTATCCTTTTGTCTCTGAATTTCAAACTAGATATTGTCCTTGGACCTATCATTTAGTTCACTAATTTTCTTTTCAGGTTGTGTTTAAACTGCTCTTAAATCCATCAACCAAATTCTTCATGTGAGTTATTTTATTTTTAAGTTCCATGGTTCCTGTGATTTTTTCTTTTGTTTTAATTTGTTTTTAGTTCTCTGATAAACTTCTTAATTTTATCTTTGAACATATTAAGCATATTTTTTAAAAATTCTGTATCTGATAGCCCTTTACCTTTAGCTCCGGTGAGTCTGTTTCTGGTACTTGTGTTTTACCCAGCATCCATTCATACTGTCTTAAATCCTCATATACCCAGTTATTTTTGATTGAGTGTCAGACATCATAGATGACAACTGACAGAAATAACTTGAGGCCTTCAGTGATGTTCTCTCACTTTCAAGAGAATTTGGATTTGCTTCTGTCAGGCCCTGGAGCACCAGCAGTCTGTTATCACTGCCCTCCAGTTTTAGGGATTGAGATGGCCTTTGTACCTGTGAGGACAGTCTGCTTGTGGGTCGCCTTTTACTCAGGGTGTAGCACTTTGGGGGTAGGACTCTAATTTTAGATCCCCTAGTTCTGCAGGCCGTCCAAATCACTGTTCAGCCTTTCAGCTCCCTAGCCAACTCTTCCAGAAGAAGCAGGCATGCTTCAAAGAAGTGTCCCCAGATGCCAGGCTTGGATTTCTTTCTTTCTGGATTTCTCTCATTTTCTGAATCTTGGCTTCATTGTTCTTCATTGCTGAATAATTCAACATAAAGCAGAATGTTAAAAATATTTTTCCAGCTTCTCTTGTTGTTCTCAGCAGCAAGGTTGGTCTGTCTTACCTAGTCTAATATTATTTCACTGGTTTTTAAATGTGGGACTTTTATTCACATGATGCTTGCTGTGGATTAAATTCTGTTCTACAAAACGGCATGAGGAGAAGTCCTAACCCCCAGTACCTCAGAATATGACCTACCTGGAAGAAAGGTCATTGCAGATTTAATAGATTTAATTAGTTAAGAAGAGGTCATAGCAGAGGAGAGTGAACCCTTGATCCAATGGACTTGTGTCTTTACAAGAAGAGTAGAAGATACACAGAGATAGAGGCACACATGGGCAAGATGGCCACATGAAGACGGGGACACACAGGGAAGATGACCACATGAAGATGGGGCCACACAGGGAAGATGGCCACGTGAAGACGGGACACACAGGGAAGATGGCTGCGTGAAGATGGGGCCACACAGAGAAGATGGCCACATGAAGATGGGGACACACAGGGAAGATGGCCACATGAAGACGGGACACACAGGGGGAAGATGGCCACATGAAGATGGGGACACACAGGGAAGATGGCCACATGAAGACGGGACA
>PISW01016348.1:0-13535 GCA_004023785.1 Mungos mungo | reverse complement strand
GCACAGAGCCCGATGCGGGGCTCAAACCCACGAACCGTGAGATCATGACCTGAGCCAAAGCTGGACGCTTAACCGACGGAACCACCCAGGCGCCCCACATCTTCATTTTTCTCAAGTACACTGATAACATTTTCTTTTTATTTGATTAGAGAGAGTTTCCAGTAGTTTCAGCAGAGTTATGTAGATTATACACTGAATACTTGCATATACTGATGTTTTCCTTTAATAAAGATTTATATATAATACCATCTCTAGATATAGATTCTTGGCCTATGGTTTATGGTTCTTGCTGATAAATTTTTCCACCATTTTTTGAAGCTTGCAATATTGAGATCAAATGCTCATTCAGTCTTATTCCATTTAAGAAGACTTCTACATGTTTTACTTCACTACTTTCTAATGATATAGATAATTTCTCTTTATCCTCAAATGATGAATTTCATCATGATACATCCCAGATGAATGTCATTTAACAATCATTCTACCTTGGGCAAAGTTCAGTGTTCGGATTTGCATGAATCGAGTCTAAAGGACTCAAATAAATTACTGTAAAATTGTAAAGGAGAGATTCGAATCCTGGTCGTCTGATTTTAGAACAAATCTGGTTATCCAACTACTATGGTTTTTCAAAGGATATCAATTAGGAGTTAAGATAGTGGAGAAGAGGGGGACTGAGACTTTACTTCTTCCTCAAACACAGCTCTTTTGGGGTCAGAACACTTGGGACACCCAGGGAATCTATCTGCGAAGTGACAGAAAAATCTGCACAGGTGGGACAGATATGTATGTATGAGAATTGGGAGAGATCAGAGAGCCTGGGCACAAAGGGGAGGGATCCCCTTCTGTGGAGAGAAAAAAGGAAGAGAAATAGAAGCTGTAAATTGTGGCATTGGGTTAGGACAAGAGAAAGACCGCTCCTGACCACAAACTGGGGAACAAGAAATGGAGAAAATGTCTGTCTCTAATTTGCCAACCTTAGGAGCTGGAGATCAGAGTTTTCAACAGTGCCTCACATTCTCTGGACCAAAGCTGCTGCTGTGTGCAGACGCCTGGGGGTGGAGGGGAGCCAGCCCAAGGGTGGGTAGAGATATCAGGGGTGAACTGGGAGGGAACAGTCCCCTCCTTAGAGTACTGTGGGAAAAAGGTACATTGTTCCCCGAAGGACAAAAGACCCCACAGGCACCAGCCATGTCTGCAGGGCAGAGAGGCCCTAGGGCAGAGTGGCCCTATCCCAGAATTGGGTCTATGTGGTACATGATCCTTGAAGACATCAGGTTTTAAATCCCAGTCTAGCACCTAGGAGGCATGAGACAACTGTGGAGCAGAGCAAACTATGTGCCCATACTACTCTGTGAGTGTTGCCTGAACAGCAAAGTTTGAAACACACAGTCCAGGGAGAAGAGAGTGGAGTGTCACCATTTTACTCCCCATTCCCACATGGTGGGGCTACAGGGAACAGGACAGTGGCCCCAGTGGAGGCAGGGACTGGTGACAGGAACCCCCACCCCACTGTTCCTGGCAACTGCTTATCTATTGGTGCAGGACTGACACTGGGTGAAACACAACCTCTCCTCCAGACCAGAACATCCAGTCCCAGGTGCCAGCAGACTACTGTCCAGTGGTTTTGTATGCTACTCGGTTGCCCTTTTCTTTGTTTGTCCCATTTTCCTTCTATTTTTTTTTCTTTCTACCCCTCACCCCCACCCCCACCCCCTTTGGAATGAAGCTCATACTTTCTATTTTGATTTTTGGTCAATTCATACATTATATATATCTATGTATCTATGTATCTTTGATCTATCAAATCTGTATATTTCTATACATCTTTCATTCTCTGCTTTGTTTGTCTGTTTAATCAGGCATTTTTATTCTATTCTTGTACACCATTTTTAAAGATCTCCTTCCTCTTTAGTTGCCTTTCTTTCTCTCTGGATTAAACTATGTAGTTTCTTTGATTCTCTCCTTGGTCTTTTTTTTTTTTTTTCCCACTCCTTCCATTTTTCTCTTTGTATGGGATCAGGTCCCCTGGCTTTTCCTTCTTTCCAGAGTTGCTTCAATGAACTTGGTGGAATGTCCACACAATCCACCACTAAGAGTAGGAGGAGCTTTGTAGAAGACTGTCTAGTGGGATACAGCAGACAAATATGCAACAACAGAGTGCATGCAACACACTCCAAAAATATTCCTGAAGTGCCGGGCCTGGACAGCATATGACCTTTTTAATATAGTAGTTTTCACATGTGCAGGACATATAACAATCTCTTAAAACATAAAAGACAGAAACCAGACCAAATGATGACAAGGAAGAATTCTCCTGAAAAAAAATTCCAGGAAGAAATGGCAGCAGAAAATAGCTCAAAACATAAAAGCCTGAACAAGAATTTAGAAAAATAGTCATAAGACCAATTGCCGGGCTTGAAAAAGCATTGGTGACAGCAGAGAATCTATTGCTATAAAGATCAAAGACCTAAGAAATAGTCACGATGAATTTAAAAATGCTATAATGAGATGCAAAATAAACTAGATGCAGGGACAATAAAGATGGAAAAAGCAGAGGAGTCTATAGGAGAAATAGTAGATACAATCATGGAAAATAATGAAAATGAAAAAAAGAGAGAAAGGAAATTAATAGACCACAAGGAGAATTTGAGACCAAATTGATTCAATGAAATGAATAGACACTTAGGCTGCTTTCATATCTTGGTTATTGCAAATAATGCTGCTATAAAGACAGGGGTGCATTTATCCCTTTGAATAGTGCGTTTGTATTCTTCGCATAAATACCCAGGAGTGTGATTGCTGGATCATACGACAATTCTATTTTCATTTATTTTTTATTTTTATTTTTTGAACTTTGACCACTTATTTTTAAATTTACATCCAAGTTAGTTAGCATATAGCACAACAATGATTTCAGGAGTAGATTCCTTAATGCTCCTTACCCACTTAGCCCATCCCCCTCCCACAACCCCTCCAGTAACCCTCTGTTTGTTCTCCATGTTTAAGAGTCTCTTACATTTTATCCTCCTCCTTGTTTTCATATTGTTTATGCTTCCCTTCCCTGTGTTCATCTGTTTTGTATTTAAAGTCCTCATATGAGTGAAGTCAAATGATATTTGTCTTCCTCTGACTTATTTCACTTAGCATAATACCCTTCAGTTCCTTCCACGTAGTTGCAAATGGCAAGATTTCATTCTTTTAGATTGCCGAATAATATTCCATTATATAGATATACCTCTTCTTTATTTACTCATTCACTGATGGACATTTAAGCTCTTTCCATACTTTGGCTCTCAGTGATAATACTGCTATAAGCATTGGGGTGCATGGGTTCCTTTGAAACAGCATACCTCTAGTTCTTGGATAAATACCTAGAAGTGCAATTGCTGGGTCATAGGGTATTTATATTTTTAATTTTTTGAGGAACCTCCAGACTGTTTTCCAGAGTAGCTACACCAGTTTACATTCCCCCCAGCAGTGTAAAAGAGATCCTCTTTTGCCACATCCTTGCCAACATCTGCTGTTGCATGTTAGCCATTCTGACAAATGTGAGGTGATATCTCATTGTGGTTTTGATTTCTATTTCCCAGATGATGAGTAATGTTGAGCACTTTTTTATGTGTCAGTTAGCCATCTGGATGTCTTCTGTAGAGAAGTGTCTATTCATGTCTTTTGCCCATTTCTTCACTGTATTAGTTGTTTTTTGGGTGTTGAGTTTTATAAGTTCTTTATAGATTTTGGATACTAACCCTTTATCTGACATGTCATTTGAAAATATCTTCTCCCATTCCATCGGTTGCCTTCTAGTTTTGCTGTTTCCTTTGCTGCACAGAAGCTTTTTATTTTGATAAGGTCCCAATAGTTCATTTTTGCTTTTGTTTCCCTTGCCTCAGGAGATATGTTGAGTCAGAAGCTGCTGGGGCCAAAGTCAAAGAGGTGTTTGTTTGCTTATTCCTTGGGGATTTTGATGACTTCCTGTCTTACATGTAGGTCTTTCATCCATTTTGAGTTTATTTTTGTGTATGATAAGGTAGTCCAGGTTTATTTTTCTGCATGTCACTGTCCAGTTTTCTCAGCGCCACTTGCTGATAAGACTATCTTTATTCCATTGGATATTCTTTGCTGCTTTGTTAAAGATTAGTTGGCCATACGTTTGGGGGCTCATTTCTGGGCTCTCTATTCTGTTCCACTGATCTGTCTGTTTCTGTGCCAGTAAAATGCCGTCTTGAAGATTACAGCTTTGTAATACAGCTTGAAGTCTACTGTGACATATATTTTTAACGTTTTAGGGACACTCCTTGCTATTTTCCAAAATGGCTGCACCAGTTTGCGTTCCTACCAACAGTGCAAGAGGTTACCCCGTCTCCACATCCCCACCAACACCTGTGAGGTGACATCTTATTGTTGTTTTCATTTGCATTTCCCTGATGATAAGTGAAGATGAATATCATTCATGTGTCTGTTGTTCATCTGTGTGTCTTCTTTGGAGAGGTATCCATTCAGGTCTTCTACCATTTTTTATTAGATTATCTGGTTTTGGGGTGTTGAGTTTTATAAGTTCTTTATATATTTTGGATACTGCCCTTTACCAGACATGTCATTTGTAAATATCACCTCCCATTTCATAGGTTGCTTTGCAGTTCTGTTGATTGTTTCCTTTGCTGTGCAGAAGCTTTTTACTTTAATATAATGCCAATAGTTTCTTCTTTTTTGCTTTTATTTCCCTTGCCACAGGGGACCTATCTAGAAAGCTGTGGCTAATGTCAGAGAAGTTACTGCCTGTACTCTCTTCCAGGAATTGTTATAGATTCAAGTCTCACTTTTAGGTCTTTAATCTTGTTTGAGTTTATTTTTTTTAATTTTTATGTTTTTTTAATTCATTTTTGAGAGATAAAGACAGAGCGAGCATGTCTGTTTCCGCCCTGGCTGGAAGGAGGGAGAGAGAATTGGGGAGCAGGGAGGACAGAGAGTGAAGGCAAGACAAGCGTTTCTGTTCAAGCCTCCTTTTATTGAGAAAAAATCCACACCTTAAATAAAGTACAGGGCAGGAAGCAAAGCAGCTGACCTAGGTTGGTTGCTAGTATACAGAGTCAATTGATTAAGGCTAGGTAAAGGAGGAACCAAACTAAAGTTTTTAGTACATCACCTGATGGCCTACACCACCCTTCCTGTAGGCTGTTGATCTTTGTTCTTTTTGCTTCCCCTGACAGGGAGTGGCACTTCCCTGCCTATATTTGTAATTCAGGTAACTCCCCTCAGGGAGTTAACATTTCCTGCCAGTAAACTGCCAAGCAGCTGAATCTTTGCAGCTTCCCACAGGAGCAGAGGAGGGTCAGAGAGAGGGAGACACAGAATCCAAAGACAGGCTCCAGGTTTTGAGCTAGCTGTCAGCACAGAGCCCGAAGCAGGGCTTGAACCCACGAACTGTGGGATCATTATCTGAGCCGAGTAAGATGCTCAACCTACTGAGCCATTTCAGGCCCCCAGTTTGAATTTATTTTTGTATCTGGTGTAAGAAAGTGGTTCAGTTTCATTCTTTTACATGTTGCTGTGGAGTTTCTCCAACGTCGTTTGTTGAACAGATTTTTCAGAACAGAAGCTACTGATTATTCATTCCAGCTTTGTTAAAGATTAACAGACTCATTAACTGTGGGTTGATCTATGTGTCTATTTTTTGTGCCATACCATACAGTCTTGATCACTACTGCTTTATAATATTAATTTGAAGTCCAGAATTATGATACATCGAGCTTCGCTTTTTCTTTCTCAAGATTGATACGGCTACCTAGGGTCATTTTGGTTAGCTACAAATTGGAGGTTTGTTTGTTCCATGTCTGTAAAAAACGTTGGTGGTATTTTGATAGGGATTGCCTTGATTGTGCAGCTTGCTTTGGCTTGTGTAGACATCTTAACAATATTAGTTCTTCTAGTCCATGAACATTGGATGTCTTTCCATTTCTTTGTGTCACCTTCAACTTCTCTCATCAGTGTTCTATAGTTTTCAGAATATATATCTTTCACCTCTTTGGTGAGGTATATTCCTGGGTTTTAAAATTATTTTTAGTGCAATTGTAAATGCGACTGTTTTCTTAATTTCTCTTTCTGTCACTGTATGATTGTTGTATGGAAAGGCAACAGATTTCTGTACATCAATTTTGTATCCTACAGCTCTTCTGAACATGTTTCCTTTCTAGCACATTTTGGGGGGTGTCTTTTGGGTTTTCTGTATAGCATATCACGTCATCTGCAAATAGTGGAAGGTTTACTTCTTCCTTACCGTTTTAGATGCCTTTTATTTCTTTTTGTTGTCTATGGGCTCTGGCTAGGACTTCCAGTACTTTGTTGAAGAAAAGGGGAAGAGTAGCCCTCCTTGTCTTGTCCCTGACATTGGGAGGAAAAGTTCCCAGGTTTTCCCCATTAAGGAGGATATTAACTGTGTGTTTTTCATGTATGGCCTTTATTATGTTCAGGGATGTCCCCTCTAAGCCTACTTTGTTGAGAGCTTTTATCATGAATGGGTGATATACTTTGTCAAATGCTTTTTTGGCGTCTGCTAAAATGGTCGTATGGTTCCTATCCTTTTCTTTATTGACGTGATTTGATTGATGTGATGCATCACACACTGATGGACTTGTGAATATTGAGTCATCCTTGCACCTCAGGAAGAAATCACTGGGTATAAGACATGAACAGACAGGGCTTGATTGTGGGAAATATATTTTTTAAATTTGTTGGATTAGGATCGCCAGTATTTGTGATGGATGTGTGCATCTATATTCATTAGAAATGTTGACCTATAGTTCTCTTATTCTGTGGTGGCTGTATCTGGTTTGATATCAGGGTAGCGCTGCTCCATGGAATGAATTTGTGAGTTTTTCCTTCTTTTGCTTCTTTTGTCTTGGAATAGTTTGAGAATAGATATTGCCTCTTCTTTAAATGTTTGTAGAATTCACCTCTGAAGTCATCTGGTCTTGGACTTCCCTTTGTTGGCAGGTGTTTGATGACTGACTACTTTTTTCCTGGTAATTGGTCTGCAGTTTTCCTTTGTTCCTGTCAGTTTTGGTAGGTTTATGTTTCTGAGAATTTATCCATTTCTTCCAGGTTGTCCAGTTTGTTGGGAACTCGTTTTTCACGATATTCTCTTATAGCTGTTTGTTTTTCTGTGGTGTTGGTTGTATTTCTCTTCTCTTATTTGTGATTTTGTTTATTTTCGCCCTGTCTGTTGCTACTTGATAAGTCTGGTAGCAGTTTGTCATTTTATTGTTCCAAAGAAGCAGATCCTGGTTTCTTTGATCTGCTCTATTGTTTTCCTAGTTTCCATATCATTTATTTCTGCTCTTATCTTTATTATTTCCTTCCTTTTGCTTTTGGGGTTTTTCTTTGTTGTTTTCTAGCTTATTTAGGTGCCAGGTGAGGTTTTTTATTTGCCTTTTTCTTGCTTCTTAAGGCAGACCTGGATTACAGCTTCCCTGTTAGAACAGTTTTGCTGCATCCCACATGTTTTGAACAGTTGTTTTTTCCTTTTCACTCGTTTCCAGGTATATGTGTATTATCTTTTATTTCCTGATTGGCCCATTCATTTGTTTATTAGCATGTTATTTCACTTCTGTGTAGTTGTGCTCTTTCGTTGTGGTTGTGATTTTTTCTTGTGGTTGACTTGTAGTTTCAAAGCATTGTGTTCTGGAAAGATTCCTGGTGTGACTTTGATCTCTTTGAATTTGTAGAGGCATGTAATATTTATGAACCCAACTTGTGAGCTCAACAACAAAAAAGGTATGTCTTCTTGTTTGATTGCCCCTTTATTATTATATACTGTCCTTACCTGTCTGTTATTATATTCTATGTTTTCAAGTCTACTTTTTTTTCTCATATTAAGAAAATTTTTTTATTAAATAGTTTATTACCAAGTTGTTTTCCATATAACACTCAGTGCTCTTCTCCACAAGTGCCCCCCACCATGACCATCAGGCCCCTTCCCTTTCCCCCCTCCCTCTTCAGCCCTCAACTAGACAGAGAATCACTAAGAAAACAATGGCCTTGAATGACACATTGAAGCAGATGGACTTGACAGATATATTTATTACTTTACATCCCAAAGCAGTGGAAATCACTTTCTTTACGAGGGCACATGGTATATTCTCCAAGACTGATCACTTACTGAGTCACAAAGTAGCCATCAATAAATATAAAAATATAGAGATCATACCGTGCACACTTTCAGATCACAATGCTATGAAACGTGAAAGGAACCATCGGAATAAGTCTAGAAACACTCCAAAAGCATGGAGGCTAAAGAACACCATACTAAAGAAAGAATGAGTCAATACGTAATTAGAGAAGAAATTTAAAAATATATGGAAACAAATGAAAACGAAAATAAAACAATCCAAACCCTTTGGGATGCAGCAAAAACAGTCCTAAGAGCAAAATACATTTCAATCCAGTCCTATCTCAAGAAACAAGAAAAATCCCTAATACAAAATCTAACAGCACACATACAGGAACTAGAAGCAGAACAGCAAATACTTCCCAAACCCAGCAGAAGCAGAGAGATAATAAAGATCAGGGCAGAAATAACCAATTTACAATAAAAAAATAAACAAAAAACCAGATGAACAGATCAATGAAGTCAAGAGTTGATTTTTTGAAAAAACAAACAAAATTGATAAACTTCTAGCCAGAACTGTCAAAAAGAGAAGAGAGAGGACCCAGATAGAAAACAGCACGAATGAAAATCGATATACTACAAGCAATCCCTCAGAAATACAAGCACTTATCAGGAAATACGATGAAAGATTTTATGTCAAGAAATCAGACAAACTAGAACAAATGGACAAATTTGTAAACACCCACACACTACCAAAACTCAAATGGGAAGACATAGAAAACCTGAGCAGACCCATAACTAGTGAAGAAATTGACACAGTTATCAAAAATCTTTCAAGAAGTGAGAGTCCTGGATCAGATGGTTTCCCTGGGGGAAAACTACCAGATATGAAAACAGAGTTAATACTTATTTTTATAAAGCAGTTCCCAAAAATACAAATGGGAGGAAAACTTCTGGACTCATTCTATTATGCCAGCATCACATCGATTCCCAAACCAGACAGAGATCCAGCAAAAAAGGAGAACTACAGAATAATATCCCTGATGAATATGGATCAAAAGTCCTCAACAACATACTAGCAAGTCAAATTCGACAGCATATAAAAAGAATTATCCACCATGATCAAGTGGGATTCATTCCTGGGTTGCAGGGCTGGTTCAATATTTATAAATCAACCAATGTGATACATCACATGACAAAAGAAAAGAACCACATGATCCTGTCGACAGATGAAGAAAAAGCATTTGACAAAATACAGCATCTTTTCTTAAAAAAAACCCTCAAGAACGTCAGGATAGAAGGCTCAAGGACCTGAATGTGAGGCAGGAAACCATCAAAACCCTCGAGGAGAAAGTAAAAAAAACCTCCTAGACCTCCACCTCAGCAATTTCCTACTCGACACATCCCCAAAGGCAAGGGAAATGAAAGTAAAACTGAACTCTCGGGACTTCATCAAGATAAAAAGCTTCTGCAAGGCAAAGGAAACAATCAAGAAAACTACTAGGCAACCGACAGAATGGGAAAAGATAGTTGCAAATGACATATCAGATAAAAGGCTAATATCGAAAATATACAAGGAACTCACCAAACTTCACACCCACAAAACAAATAACCCAGTGAAGAAATGGGCAGAAGACATGAACAGACACTTCTCCAAAGAGGACATCCAGATGGCCTACAGGCACAGAAAATGATGCTCAACATCACTCATCATCAGGGAAACACAAATCAAAACCACACTGAGATACCACCTCACACCAGTCAAAGTGACTAAAATGAACAAATCAAGAGACTATAGATGCTGCCGAGGGTGTGGAGAGATGGGCACCCTCCTACACTGCTGGTGGGAATGTAAACTGGTGCAGCCGCTCTGGAAAACAGTGTGGAGGTTCCTCAAAAAACTTTCCATAGAACTCCCTTATGACCCAGCAATAGCATTGCTGGGTATTTACCCAAGGGATACAAAAATGCTGATGCACAGGAGCACATGTACCCCAATGTTCATAGCACCAATGTCAACAATAGCCAAAGCATGGAAAGAGCCTAAATGTCCTTCACCTAATGAGTGGATCAAGAAGATGTGGTATATATACACAATGGAGTACTACATGGCAATGAGAAAGAATGACATATGGCCATTTGTAGGAAAGTGGATGGACCTTGAGGTTGTCATGCTAAGCGAAATAAGCCAGGCAGAGAAGGACAGATATCATATGTTTGCACTCACAGGTCTAACAAGAAAACAGGAGAAACCTAATGGAGGACCAGGGGGAGGGGAAGAGGGAAAGAGAGTTGGGGAGAGAGAGGGATGCAAAACTTGAGAGACTATTGAATGCTGAAAATGAACTGAGAGTTGAAGGGAAAAGGGGAGGGGGGAAAAGAGGTGGTGGTGATGGTGGAGGGCACTTGTGGGGAAGAGCACTGGGTGTTGTATGGAAAACAATTTGACAATAAAATATTATGGAAAAAAAGAAAAAAAAGAAGGAACATACTTAAACATCATCCAAGCCACTTATGATAAGCCCACAGCTAATATCATCCTCAATGGGGAAAAACTGAGAGCTTTCCTGCTGAGATCAGGAACACGACAAGGAGGTTCACTCTCACCACTGCTGCTTAGTACAGTGTTGGAAACCCTAGCATCAGCAATCAGACAACAAAAGGAAATGAGAGGCGTCAGAATTGACGAAGATAAAGTCAAACTTTCACTTTTCTCAGATGACATGGTACTCTATATGGAAAACGCGACCAACTCCACCAGAAGCCTACTAGAACTGATTCATGAATTCAGCAAAGTCACAGGGTACAAAATCTATGACAGAAATAGGTTGCATTTTTTACGCCAATAATTACACAACAGAAAGGGAAATCAAGAAACTGATCCCATCCACAATTGCACGAAAAACCATAAAATACCTAGGAATAAACCTAACCAAAGCTGTAAAATATCTGGATGATGAGAACTATAGAAAACTTATGAGGGAAATTGAAGAAGACACAAAGAAATGGAAAAACATTCCATGCTCATGGATTCAAAGAATAAATATTGTTAAAATGTCAATACTACCCAAAGTAATCTACACAGTCAATGCAATCCCAATCAATATTGCACAAGCAATCTTCTCAAAGCCAGAACAAACAAATAATCTTAAAATTTGTATGAAACCACAAAAGACCCTGAATTGCCAAAGTAATATTGAAGAAGAAAGCCAAAACGGGAGGCATCACAGTCCCAGATTGTAGGCGTTACTACAAAGCTGTAACTATCAAGACAGTATGGTATTGGCACAAAAACAGACAGAAAAACCATAGAAATACAATAGAGAACCCAGAACTGGACCCTCAAATGTATGGCCAACTAATCTTAGACAAAGCAGGAAAGAGTATCCAATGGAAAAAGGACAGCCTCTTTAACAGATAGTGCTGGGAGAACTGGATAGCAACATGCAGAAGAATGAAACTCAACCACTTTCTTACACCATACACAAAAATAAACTCAAAATGGCTGAAGGACCTGAATGTGAGATAGGAAACCAACAAACCCTAGTGGAGAAAACAGGCAACAACCGCTTTGAACTCAGAAAGAGCAATTTCTTGCTTGACACATCTCCAAAGGTAAGGGAATAAAAAGCAAAAATGAACTATTGGGATCTCATCAAGATAAAAAGCTTCTGCATTGCAAAGGAAACACTAAAAAAAAAAAAAAACTAATAAGCATCCAACAGAATGGGAAAAGAGAGTTGGAAATGACACACTGGATAAAGAGCTAGTATCCAAAATCTATAGGGGGCTCACCAAACTCCTCACCTGAAAAACAAATAATCCAGTGAAGAAATGAGCAGAAGACATGGACAGACACTTCCCTAAAGAGGATATCCAGGTTGCCAACAGACACATGAAATGATGCTCAGTGTCACTAAAAATCAGGGAAATACAAATCAAATCCACACTAACATACTACCCCATGCCTGTCAGAGTGGCTAAAATGAACAAATCAGGAGATTATAGATTCTGGCAAAGAAGTGGAGAAACGGACACCCTCTTACACTTTGGTGGGAATGCAAACTGGTATAGTCGCTATGGAAAACAGTGTGGAGGTTCCTCAAAAAATTAATAATAGTACTATCCTATGACCTAGCAATAACACTGCGTAGGAATTTACCCAAGGGATACAGGAGTGCTGAGGCATAGGGGCACATGTACCCCAATGTTCATAGTAGCACTTTCATCAACATCAAAATCATGGAAAGAGCCTAAATGTCTATCAACTGATGAATGGATCAAGAAGATGTGGTTTATCTATATGATGGAATAGTACATGGCAAAGAGAAACAAAAAAATCTGACCATTTGTAGAAACGTGGATGGAATGAGTGAAATGAGTCAGGCAGAGAAAGACAGATGCCATATGTTTTCACTCATATGTGGATCAAGAGGAACTTAACAGAGGACCATGGGGGAGGGGAAAAGTAAAAAATAGTTATAGAGAGTGAGGGACGCAAACCCTAAGAGACTCATAAATACTAAGAACAAACTGATGATTGATGGGCGGTAGAGAAGAGGAGAAAATGGATGAAGTGCTTTGAGGAGGGCACTTGTTGGGATGACCACTGGGTGTTGTATGGAAACCAATTTGACAATAAACTATAAGTAAAAATAATAACAAAAAATAAAAGTAACTGCAGTAGTAATTCCCCTTTAGGTAAATCAAAATTATCTAATCCTGAAAAAAAAAAGAAAATATACAATACTTATTACTTAGCAATTTTACTCCTAGGAATATGCCGCTGAGAAACTAACACATGTTTGACCCAGATTTCATATAATGTAATATTTATGCCATATAATTTTTAATAGCCAGAAACAACTCCAATATCGACCAACAGTTGAATGGACAAAAACTCATGGTATATTCTTGCAGTGGAAAAGTACACCAAAGCTAGAAAATGACATGAAATAAAATCAATGAAGTAAAAAAGACCATTGGCTATATGAAATTCAAGAACAAGCATATGTATTAGGGATGTGTACTCAGGCTATGAAGCTATTTAAAGATAAGTAAAAATGCAATTACCAGAAATATTAAGATAATGTTTTCTTCTAGAGCAACGGTAGGGATATTGACATAATAGAAACCCATGGGGATTTTGTGGGATGCTGGGAATGTTTTACTTGTTCACAAGAGTGATTTATTATATTTGTATTATATTAATTCATATTTGTTCACTTATATTATACTTCACAATAAAGGTACTAATGTAACAGAATCTGTATTTACAGTGTGATTATTATTTTCCAAAAAAATTAAATGACACATAAAGAGATCATAGGATGTTAATATCAAGCTCATGACTATTGATTATAATTGCTAATATATATATTTTTATTTGAGAGAGAACGAGCACGAGTGAGGGTAAAGAGCACAGAGA
>PISW01016347.1:0-13548 GCA_004023785.1 Mungos mungo | reverse complement strand
GGGGGCTTGTCTGTCACTCACTGCTGGGGAGCCAGGCAGAGACTGGAGGAGGTGACAGCCCATGGCCAGCAGTGTGACGGGCAGGGTGATCCCTTCAGGAGGCAGGGCGGGGGTGGTGGCTTGGCCATCTGGTCTGGTGATGTTTTCCTGTGGGGGTGGGGGAACGCACAGAGGCCCAGATGACACGGCCCCCGTGTGGTTCGGACATCGGAGGGGCTGCTGGATGCTCTACAGGGAGGGGGTTGTGGGTCCGGAGACGCCCGGTCCACCTTCTAAAGGAGCTTTCCTGTTGCTCGTGGTTCAGGTGGCGCCTTCTGGGGCTGCGAGGTGCAGCGTCACCCAGGCCTAGGCCAGGGACTGGACAAGCTCGGCCCGGTGGTGTGGGGTGGGGGGGCCTTCTGACTGCTCCCTGCCCCCTCGCCCCGCCCTGTCCTCCCCTTCCAGTGGGGAGGGGGGCCAGGCCCCTGAGAGCCAGTCTCTCCGTAGGTTGGTTCCTGTATACTTTGGGCCAGAGAGCCAAGATCAGCGGCCTGCGGGAGCGCTGGTACGTGGTGGAGAAGGACGGCGCCAGGGGGGATGTGTTCGTGGTGAGTCAGCCCGGCCCCGTGGGCAGGGGATGGGGGTCTGTCCTCGGCAGAGCGCGGTGTGTGGGAGACCAGGCAGCCCTGCAGAGCGGCAGTGACTGATGGGAAATCGCTTTTCCTCTGCGCCCTCCTGGGCCTGGCCCGGGTGCTGGGAGGGTTTTGTGTAAGGGAGTTGCCGTCCGTCCGTCTCTCTAGTCGTCGTGACTTAGCTGCAGTGCGTAGATGCCGTCTTTCTGATTTTTGTTTTAATAAGTTTTTTTTAAATTTTTTACATTTATTTATTTTTGAGAGAGACAGAGCGTGAGCAGGGGAGGGACAGAGAGAGAGGGAGACACAGACTCCAAAGCAGCTCCAGGCTCTGAGCTAGTGGTTAGCACAAAGCCCGACGCGGGGCTCGAACCTGTGAACGCGAGATCATGACCTGAGCTGAAGTCAGATGCTCAACAGACTGAGCCCCCTAGGCGTCCCTGTCTTTCTGATTTTTATGGAAACGGCCGAAGGCCCCATGGAGAGGCGGTGGCTTCAGTGTGTGGGACGGGGCTTGCCCGGGCTCTGGCAGGTCCTCCCTGAACGGACGCAAGTGGCGGAGCCAGGACCAGACCAGTCCCTGTGCTGCCGCAGGGCCCCGACCCTCTCCGTGACCCTCCGGCCCGGGCACTAGAGCAGGACTTCACAGGGGGCGGAGTTTGCCCTGCGCCCGGCACATCCGGCAGCGCCCCCTGCTGGATGGAGGCCAGGGGCGCTGCTTACGTCTTACAGGATGGCCCCCGCCCCCGACAGGGGACCCGGCCCCGAAGGATGCGGTCACATAGCTGGGGGGCCTTCTCTTCGACGCAAGCCGCTCGGCCTCGCTCGCTGACTGGGTGTCTGACTGGGTGTCTGCTTCCAGGGAGAGCAGCAGGCGTGAAGGTCGGGGCGGCGGGTCGTGTGTGAACTGAAGCGGTTTCAGAGTGAAACTGCAGCCGTTTCTTTTGCTTTGAAAACAAACTGGAAAACTGGTGGGGTCAACTGCCATTTGTCCCCACGTGGCTATCCTGGCCTGAGGGTTGGGGACAGGGACCCCAGGGGCCGATGGCCCCAGCACAGCCCTGGGGCGCCTGCCCTGCCCCTTCCTACCCAGCCACTTGGTGCTTGATAGGCTTCCTGAGGGGACCTTTTGAAAGACAAGCCAGCAGTGTGGCTGGCCTGCGCCCCGGGCAGGGGTGCTGGGCAGTGAGCCTTGAACTTGCAGGCGGCGTGCCGACGGTGGCCAGCTGCTCGCCGAGCGTGACCGTGACAGACACTCTCCCTCCTGGACCTTAGTTTCCTCTCGTGCAGAATGGGGACACGAGGCTGTGGGACGCCCCGAGCATCCGGGGCAGACGCTCTAGTTACTGGCAGGCGTGTCGGGTGGGCCCCTCTGCCCAGGGCTTCAGGGTCCTGACCCGCACGTCCCGCTCCGCAGGCCCCCCACACAGACCACCCGGCGCTGTACCGGGACCTGCTGCGGACCAGCCGTGTGCACTGGATCGCGGAGGAGCCGCCCGCCGCCCTGGTCCGGGACAAGATGATGGAGTGCCACTTCCGGTTCCGCCACCAGATGGCGCTAGGTGACTGAGCGGGAGGGTCCCTTTGGGCACAGGAGCCTGGTTTAGGGTAGTGGCCGTGAGACCTGTGGCCCCACTATTAGACTGGGTAACTTATTCCAAACCCCTCTTGCTGCTGAGCCCGGGAGCATCACCGGGAGGCCCGGAGGCCAGCTTGGCCTCCCTCCTCTGGGACGCGGTGAGGGCCCCCGGCCAGTGGGTAGCGCTGGGCACCCACGGGCCCCTCTCGCCCCAGCTGCTTGGCACTCCTTCGTCCCTGGGGGTGGGAGGCCAGTGCCCCCTCCAAGGACCCGTCTCTCGTACACAGTGCCCTGCGTGCTGACCCTCAATCAAGATGGCACCGTGTGGGTGACGGCCGTGAAGGCCGTGCGGGCCCTGGCCCCGGGCCAGGTGAGTGGAGGGCTCCCGGCCCCGTGCGGAGCCGCAGAGGGAGGAGGGGGCGCCGGCCGCAGGGCAGGGCGGGCCTGGAGCCTGGGCTCCGCGCTCCAGGGGTGCTCCGCCCTTCTCCCCGCCAGGGCGCCCAGTCCATGCGGTGGGGCTGACGTGCAGGGTGGGTGCTGCACCCGGCAGGCCTCCCCCAGGCAGACAGCAGTGAAGCCTGCTCCTGCTTGGCCCCCGGGGGCCGGGACGGAAAGTGACGGGGGCAGGGGGGAGCATTGTCCTTCCCCCTCCCTTCCCCACAGTGCGGGCCGCGTGTGGGCACCTGGTCCCGCTGCGGGTGACGTGGGCCCTTTTCTTTTTAGTTCGCTGTCTTCTACAAAGGGGACGAGTGTCTGGGCAGCGGGAAGATCCTGCGCTTGGGGCCATCTGCCTATGTGCTCCAGAAAGGCAAGAGCAAGTCCAGAGTGGCCACCGAGGGCCCCAGTGACGGCCCGGGCAGTGGCCCGGGGTCGGGTCCCACACTCTGAAGGAGGCGGGGCTGCCGGCGAGCGCCGGAGACGGACTCAGGAGCAGAGCCTGGGGTGGCCCGTGTGCGGGGAACTCGGCGGGGTTGCTGCCCCTTCTCTGTCCAGGCCGGCCAGCCTTCTGGAAAGCCCCCAGAGCCGGGGAGAGGCCCGGGAAGGCCTGCCCTGTCTTCTCCAAGTTGGTGCTCTGGCCGGAAGGACCTGCTGGCCGGCGGGCATGTCCCAGGTGCCCCGCTTGTAGAGTTGCTTTTTCATCTCCCCAGAGGTGGCCCGCCTGCAGACCCGCCGGGGACTCGTGGAAGAGGCCGTGGGGATGGCAGCCAATAAAATGTCTGTCCAGGACGCAGATTCTGACAGGGGTCTCCTGGGGGGTGGGAACCTCAGGTGTGGACGGACAGGCAGACGGTTCCAGCCGAGTGACGGCGGCCTCTCTCCCCGCTCCCACCGAGGCCTGCCTCCCCTGTGGCAAGTGCGGGGCTGGAGCCCAGTCCCCACCTGCGAGGGCGCCCCGGGTGCATGTGAGGGGCTGAGGGGCCTCGTCCCGGTGAGGGGCCTTGGCCGCGTGTGCCTGCGTGTCTCGGGCAGGTGGGGCTGCTGGCACCGGCCACTTGCGGTGGGGCAGCTTGAGGACAAGGGACCTTTGCTCCTCGCGGTGCTGGAGACCGAAGTCCCAGGTCAGGGTGCCAGCGGGGTCGGCCGAGCCTCCCCCGAAGGTTCACAGACGGCCGGCTCCTGGCCGTGTCCTCACGCGGCCAGAGGGGGTGGGGTCTGTCCGGGGCTTCTTACGGGAGCCCTAAGCCCGTTTGCAGGGCTCCCCCCTCGTGACCGAAGTGCCTTCTGATGGCCTCATCTCGTGAAACTGTTACACTGGGGACGGAGGGTCTCGCCATGCCAGCACTGCGGTGACACAGCTCGTAGCAAGGGCGCGTGCGTGTTTGCAGCGTGAGGGCGGCCAGGCCAGGCCGCGCGCTGCTGGGCCGCGGCGAGCGAGGAGCTGGAGAGCCGGCCGTGCCGTGTCGCTTTGGCCCAGGGGCGTGTTGCTGGAGTGCAGAGGCTGCGCCTGTGGCCGTGGGAGGAGCGGTCAGCCAGGCAGGCAGGACACTGTCCAGACCCCGCTGCCTCCGGCTTGCCTGCCCTGCGGATGGCGGCTGGGCACGGGCAGCGCCCCCTCCTGGCCCCCGGGGTTTTGTCCCAAGGGCTCAGCCCCTGCTCTGCTAAGGACGGAGCCTGGGCTCCCTTTTTTCCCTGGCCTCAGACCTAGCACATTCTTGGTGCTTTGAGCCAGGGGCCAGAAGTGTGGTTCCCTGTCTTCTATGGATGGAAGGTTCTAGACCAGAGCTAGTATAGCTCTCCAGGCCTGGGGCAGCTGGAGGGGCACCTGGGAAGGTTGTCACGTGGCTCCCGCCCTTCAGGGCCTCTAGTGACAGGACCAGTCCTGGGTCTGGGTGCCAGGGGTCCGAGCCTCCCCCCTCTGCTGAGGCAGGTCACAGGCCCCAGAGGACTCCCGTTGAGTGTGGACTTGCTTCCGAACGGGAAGGGGCTTAGGTGGTTCAGAGCAGCGCATCGCTCCGGGTCTGAGGTTTGGGTGGGCGGGGAGAGACGGGCTGGGCCGCGGCTTGGACCGGGAGGCCGGCAGGAACAAGGGTCAGATCTGGGAAGGCAGATGTAACGAGTCGGGGGGTCGGGGGGGGGCATGAGTGACTGAGGCCTAGACAGTGCGCTTCGGAGCAGAGCGGCCGCTGTCCCGCGCGGCCAGGGAGGCCGGCCTGGACCAGGCACTCCGCTCGGCACCTGCCTCTGCCCTGGTGTGGGGGCTGCAGCCTGCAAGGGGACCAGCCTCCAGCCTGACCCCATGTCCCGGCCGGCCGGGGGTAAAGGGCACAAGGTACACTGGGCCCCATGGCCGGCTTAGTGCGACGCTGTGTTGGGGTAATGGCCTGCAGTGTTGGGGGGCTTTAAGACCAGGCTGCTGAGCGGGGCCGAGAGCAAGGTGCCGGTTCCCCTTCCCAGAGGCAGGCCCAGAGTCCCCCTCAGTGACGGTCAAGGTGCGGGGGCTGCGCCCTGAGCAAAGCTGTCCCTCCACACCGTCTGACGGGAGGCGATGCTGTCCAAGAGCTGAAGGGAGGAAGGGCAGCCAGGTGTATGTGCCCCGGGCACAAGCCACCAGGGGCGGGGCTGCCCTTCTACCAGCGCGGTGCCCCCAGTGCCCCCAGTGCCGGGCCTGCAGCCAGTGCAGAAAGGTGGGGGGCGGGACACACACCTGCTCGGGCCACCCAGACCTCACCTGAGGCCCACGGCCGCCTGCCAGCTGGCAGTCTGCCCGCCCTCTGCTGGGCTCGGCCGCCCTCCGTGTGCCCTTGAGGCCGCTGGCCAACTGGAGGCCACCTTGTGCGTCAGCAGCAGCTGTCTGCCAGGGGGCGCCAGCGGGCCAAGTTCATGAGCTGGGACTCTGGCCTCTCCCACCGCCCTGTCCACGCAGCTGGGGGTCTGCAGACTCTAGGGCTGTACCCCCTTGGTGACCTTCAGAAGACCTGGCAGGCCAGAGGGGTGGGGGCTGAGAAGTAGGAAATGTGTTCCCCCGGCCCCCTTCCCCAAATGGGCACCCCTACTGCCAGGCCTCTCACTCCCCCCTGCACCGACCCGGACGGAAAGGCCCCCAGCCAGTGCCTTTGCACACGGCGAGAGCTCGGTGTAAAGATGTCCGGAAACCCCGCTTAGGGCCAGCTCCTCCACACTTGTCAGGAGAATGGACAGAAAGTTCCAGGACAGGCCCCTCCCCAGCCGCCTCAGGAGGGGGCGGGGCAGGGCGGTGGGGGCAGGGAGGACCAGCACAGCAGAAGCACACATCCAAAAATCTTAATTTATTGCAGACTCTTGTGTTGTAATTCCAGTGTTCTGAACATTAATAAATAGACGTTTGTTTAAAAAAATCTCCAGTGTCTCATCTCTTATAAAGTCTTAAGTCACAAAAATAGGTTTACAATTTTTCCTGTCTTAATAAACCTCGACCATTGGTTTTTTTTGTTTGTTTCTTTTTGTGTGTTTTTTTGGTAACAGTTCTGATCAAACCGAAAACCCCCTCACAGGGCAGGGCCCGGGGCGCAGAGGAGGCCGAGGCGGTGCGGAGCCGCGTTCGCACTCCGGGCGTCTCGTCGGTGGGGCACGCCCGCGGGCACTAGCGTTTCGTCTTCAAAAGGCCCCTCGCGTGTTCAGGCACATCGCCCGGTCCGGGTGTGGCCCGTGGGGCGGTTCCGCTTCTGCGCGTGGCCTCAGACCTGTCCCCACGCCTCTCCTGGCGTCGGCGCCGTGGCGTGGCGGTCCCGGCAGCTCACTGGGCTCCAGCCTATCTCCTGGTTTCTCCTATTTGGAAGCAGCTGTGCTAATACTTTACTCGGGCGCCTGACTTGAAGAACAAAGGAAATGAATAAAACGTGTTTGAGTCATTCTGGGCCCCGGTCCACAGCCCTCGGGCCGCCCTGTGCCAGCTGCCCGCAGCGGACGGCCCCGGCCGGGCCTCAGTGTGAGCGTCCAAAAACAGCCTGGTAACCATTGACAAGTGCAGCTGCGGCTTTGTCCCCCTGCACAATTGGCCATTTGGGGCAAAATGAAGTAATTGGTCGGACCCTGGGGGTGGGGCCCCAGCCGCCCGCAGACCCTCGGAGTCTGAGAGCCAGAGAATTGGCAGGAAGGACTGTGGTCTCCCGGAGGGCCTCACACCTCCGTCTGATCGGGAACGTGAATGCTGCAAGATCCCGCCGGGACCAGGAGCAAAGGAACAAGAGTCCCCACCTGCAGGACCACACGGCCTGGAAAGGGGGCCGGGGGTGGCCGGGGGGCACCTGCCTGAGTCCCGCCCGGTCCCAGGCTGCCGTGTCTCCGTCCAGCACCATCGAGGCAGCTCGGGGCCGAGGGCACACGTCTGGACGGCAAACAGGCCGTGAGTTCAGGTGGCTGCACGTCACGCCCACAGTCCTCGCCTTCTGGCCGAACGAGGCAGCAGGGGCCTCCTCCGGTCTTCGGGGCCGCCAGCTGCGCTGGTGCACGCCGGATCCAGGTACAGCAGTGCCGTCTTGAATAAAAACACAGCGGTCGGGCCGCAGACCTCTCCGCCTCAATAATCAGCACAAATGCAAAATACACACCGGCTTCCATCTGCTCAGAGTTCCGTACAAATCTATAGAAGCATCTACACCTTTTCAACAAAGGGAAGTCATCTGCCTAAGACGAGGGATGCCTTTGCAAAGGGCCCTCAAGGCCGCTGGCCAGGGACCTGTGCTTCAGGGAGGCGCCGCAGGGCCCGCGGACCTCCGTGCCCAGCCTCTGCCTGGCATCCCCAAATCCTGGCCAGCTAAGGCCAGGCGGATCCTCTCCCTCGAGGCCAGCTCGAGCCCTGCCAGCCCTCGTCCTGGCCAGCTGGCACAGCGCTTCGGCTCTGAGTCTGGATCAAGCTGTGCGGGGAGTCCACGTCTCCTTGTGCCTGTGGCCTTTGGCACT
Source organism: Mungos mungo (assembly GCA_004023785.1). NCBI lineage: Eukaryota > Metazoa > Chordata > Mammalia > Carnivora > Herpestidae > Mungos > Mungos mungo. Next base: position 5,979 of record PISW01016347.1, on the reverse strand, counting down.
TGTCAGGGGTCAGCTGGGCCCGGAGCCCCTGGGGGCAGTGCAGAGCAGTGTGTCTGGACTGTCTGTCCCACTGATCGTGGGGCTGTGGCCGCGGGGCCCCCACAGTCGGGGACTGCCTCACTGGAAAGGCAGTGGCCCCTTGCGCTCCAAGGTCCAAGGGTGTGGCGACGCAGCACAGAGGCCCGGACGGAGGCACTGGGTTCGTGTCCCACTTTCCCGACGGTTCAGATTGAAGTTTCATTGCTGCCTCTGTGCGTGGGGAGAAGCCAGCAGGCGGCGGAGGTCACACAGGGGAGAACCCCCTCCCCTCGGGCAGGGAGCAGAAACCCCAGGTCAGGGGACAGGGGGCGCCGGGGCCTCTGAGGAGGATGAGCTCACATGTGGACACAGCTGCACGAGGCAGGGGAGAGGACGGTGGAGCTGCCGGGAGGGCCGGGCCCGGCTGAGCGTCCACACGGCCAGCCTCGTCGCGGAGCGTGGGGTGTCAGGGTTGGCAACGGAACTCTAAGAGAAGCGCTCCAGAGGGCCTGGCTCCGTCATTGCTCTGCGCTGGGGCGTCTGCAGGAGGAGGAGCTATGGGGAGGGGCCAAGTCCCCAGCTCCTGGCCTCCACGGAGGCCGTCCCCAGAGCCTCCGCGGCCTCAACCACGGAGCAGGGCAGTAACGATCTGGACAAGATCCTTACAAAGTGCTTAGTCCGGCCTGGTCTGGAGTCCTGGAAGTTCAGGGCTGGGGGGGGCACTTGAGAGCTTTGGCCAATGTAGCCCCCACAGGGCCTCCATGTTGGCAGCACCACCCACGACCCGGTCAGAAGCCCCGCAGTCTTGGGCTGGCTCCTCCTGACCCCGCAGAGGCCCCTCCCCGCCGAGGCCCAGCACCCCGCAGGTCCTGGGCCGGACGGCACCCCTCTCTGGACTGGACACCGGTCCATGACAAGGGCCACAGGGAAAGCTGGCTGGGGCCTGCCCGCGCAGCCCTGCAGCCAAGGCCGAGGCTACTCACTCGGAGTCGGAGCCGCCGGCCTGGGCACTCCCAGCGCGCACGTTCATGGCCACCCCGTTGAGGTGCTCGCGCCCGGGCTCCCGGCGCGGGCTCTTGACGGTGATGGTGCCGTCGGGAGCGCGGGCGCAGTCGCTGGAGCCCAGGGAGGAGGAGCGCGACGGCGCGGGGCTCTGCTCGCACTCAGCCAGCTTCTCGCGGAGCCGGGACTTGAGGGTCTTCTCGGTCAGCGGCGGCGGGTACGTGACCTTGTTTTTCAAGATGCCTGCAGGTGGGGAGGTCGAGAAGGTCACGGTCAGGCTGACGCTGCCGGATGCAGGGATTCTGGGAGGACTAGTCCCTGAGGACCCACCGGAGTCCCTCAGTCTCTGCACTACCCTCCCGGGGTCTTCGCCTCAGTGCAGCCCCCCTCCCTGCACCTGCGAGGCCAGGACCCCAGGACCCCGCCCCATCTCCACCGGCAGCCGGCCCCTGCCCCGCCCCTCTGCACTCCGCCCCGCCCCTACCTGCCCTGTGCCCCTCCCCGCTTGCACCCAGCCCTACAAGGACCCTGCCCCTGCCCCTGGCCCCCTGCCCCCCTGCCCGCCTCCTGCCTGCACTCCACCGGGCCTACACCTCATCCCACCGGCGTCCCTCTCCTCACCAGCATCCCACCCTGCTCGCACAGACCCTGCCTCACCTGCCCCCCTGCCCGAGGACCCCGCCCTCTCCCAGTATGGTTCTGCTTCTCTCTGTTCTCACCTCTATCGCCCCCTACCCTGACCCCTTTGCTGTGAGACTTCCTGGTCCCCCAGCTTCCCGTGGACAACGGGGCCCTCACCACTCCTGAGGTACCTTTTCTCTGCTCAGGGGGCTGGTTGGGGAGCACGGCCGCAGGCCTCAGCGGGGCCCCGCTCTCCTGGTCTGGGGGGCGCTCGCCGCAGGGATTGCCCTGCTCGTCCAGGTGCAGCTCCACGCTGACCTTGGTCTCCACCTTCAGGCGCGGCCGGTCGCCGGGCTCCTCACTGTCGCTCCCGGCCAGGCTCTCGTGGGGCCAGCCGGCCGGGATGTGGTTGGCTGCACCGTCCGCTGTGGCACAGGGGTCACCGTCAACAAGCAGGGGCTCCCTGCTCGGCCTGGAGCCGCACCCCCTAGAAGGTTCCCTCGTGTCCCTCCGCCGGGAGCCTGCATCCGTGGGGGCCGGTACTCCCAGAGCTGCAGGCCCGACCGGGGTGCCCCTCCGGGGGCTCAGAGAGCCACGGTCCTGACTGTGGGGGCCCGGGCTGCCGCCCCGCACTGCGCCTCAACACCCTGGAGCCTCGTGCTGGCGCCCGCAGCAGCACCGGGGCCAGCCTGTGCGGTCCTTGCAGCGAGCGCCCCCAGAGTGACCCCCGGATGTCCCCGCCTCTGCTCTGCCCTCACCGGCCAGCGCCCCGCCCCCCGCCCTGCCACGCTGCTGCATCCTGGGAGGCCCCCAGCCCCCGGCCCCCCCGCTCACCTTTGGGGGTGCTGTGGACGGGGCCCCGAGCCGAGTCCCATCCGTCCTCGGCCTCCGCCCTGTCGTCCTCGCTGTCAGACGAGTGCGAGGAGGCGTAGGAGCTGCTCTGCTCATCCAGGGACAGCTCGCTGTCTGAGTCTGAGTCCTGGCCTGCGGGGCGGACGGGAGGGACGGAGGCTCAGGCGGAGGGCAGAGCGGGGCAGCTGGGCCCCGGGCCCCGGGGAGCAACCACCTCCCTGCCGACCCGCCGGCTGTGACACAGGCTCTCTTCAGGCTGCGCGTGCAGTGGCCGTGAGGCCCCTGGGCCAGACAAGAGGCGGCCGCCGGGAGAGAGATGCCCAGGTCGACGGCGGGCCGCCCTCGAGGGACACCTACCGTGGGGCTTCTTGGAGCTCCTCGGGGCGAAGGACAAGTCTGGCTCCCCATGGCCGCCGTGCCCTGGCCCAGAGGACACGCTCAGCTTCTGGCCCCCCTCGTCCCTAGAGAGGATAAGCGGGTGGGCTCAGCACCGTCACTCGGGGGACCCACGGCGCGGCCCCCCAGCATCTCGCGGCACTGTCCCCACGAGCCGAGACGGCCCCCCGGGGCTCCCGGGACACGCGGGGAGCTCCTCAACGAGACAGCAGGCCCTGTGGCGCATGCGCCGCCGCCCCCCCAGGAAGGCGCCCGCGGCCTGACCTGACGGCGCTGTCCAGCGAGGCGGTGGACTCGCCCAGGGCCGTGCGGAGCATGTTGGGCTCTTCGCTGCAGTCATGGTTGCAGTTGAGGGAGCGCTGGGGGAGGGGACACGGTCATCGGCACAGCAGACGCCACCGGGGTGCCGGGGTGGGGCGCTGTCCCCGCGGCAAGCCCCGTGCTGGGCACAGAGCGCAGGGGCCCCGTGGTGGCCTGAGGGGAGCGCCCCCCGGCCCCCCGGCCCCACGGCCAGGGGACGCTCGGCCGCCTTCCCCCAGCCACGGCTTCCGGCCGAGTCCCACCCTGCGGCCGCCCTGTCCTCCGAGACCCCGGAAAGTGGGGCTGTGACCATGACAGACCCCGCCTGGGGAACCGTGCTCTGTGCCCAGGCATCAGGGATGGCATCCCACTCAATGCCACTGTGCGAGGGGGCTCTGTGACACCCCCTCCGGGAGGGACCCACAGACCAAGCATTAGAGGACTAGAGGCCCACAAGGAGCCCCCTGCCGGTGGCGCAGCCTGGACCTTAGGCCCTGCCGCGGGGTCCCTGGGGACCGCCTACCGTCAGGAGGGTGGCCCTCGTGGTGGCCGAGTCGTCCGGGTGCAGCTTCTTGCCGGCGAGGACCCCCTTCAGGTGCTTCCGGACCTCCCTGTTGAGCGCACAGTGGAACAGGAGGACGAAGAGACCCTGGAGGGAGCGGTGGCCGGTCAGGGCAGGACTGGCCCTCGGGGGAGCAGCCAGGGTCCCGGCGCGGCCACACTGCACACCCAGCTGCCCGGGGACACACAGGGCACGGCCCACCAAGAGTGCAGCTGAGATCGCCCAGGGGGAGCCTGACCGCCACGACCGCATAGACCCCACCCCACCCCCACTCAGGAGAGCAGGGGCAGAGCCACGGGCCAGGAGGGCCCCCTGCGCCAGGCCATCTGTGCCCTCAATGTGACATCCTCAGTCAGCTTCCTGGGAAGCCCTCAGCATGAACCATAAATGGCCAATAGGCTCCCTGAGGACGCACATGGGATTTATGGTCACCTGCGGAGGGAGAATGTACCCCCGCACTGGCTGGGCCGAGGACGGTGCCCTGGGGGTCCCGGAGAAATCCCTGGACAGAGCTGTGCTTGGGACACCGGGTTCCTGGGGGGCGGGACCGCGTGCGGGAAGGCCTCGCCATGACCCTGGGCGCACAGCCCTGCTGTGACCCCGAGTGTCCTGAGAGTGAGGACACGGGCTGGGACGCTGGGTCCAGGATGCCCCCGGGGACGCCCTCGGGGCATCTCAGACCGGAGGCAGCACAAGTGACCCGTGGCCTCACCAAGGCCGGCCCACGCAGAGGCCGCCCGTCCTCCCCCCCCTCCCCCCCCAGACAGCTGCCCACCTGTAAGCAGCTGAAGGCGGCGAAGAGGTAGTGGCAGGTCAGCGCGTCGCTGTTCACGGCCAGCAGCCCCAGCAGCCAGGTGGCGCTGACGAGCAGCAGCAGGAGGAAGGCGGTGCGCAGCAGGGAGCTGCAGGGGCGGGGCGGGGAGTGACTCTCGGCCCCGCCCCGCCCTCTCGGCCCCGCCCCACCCTCCACCAAGGTCCGCGGGGCTGTTGCCTGCCCATGTATCTACCCCCACCCTCCCTTCCTTCCCAAAAATTTTTTAAAGCACCTCGCCACTCGCCACTCGGCCACTCCTACATCAATCCGTGACCAACCCAGAAAGTTCCAGAGGCCCCGCCCACACCCTGCCTGGCCTCACTCTGCTTCGGGCACCTCCCCACACCCACTGTCATCACCCTGCCCTTGCCAGCCCTATCCTTTAACATGACCCCAGTGAGGGGGACGAAGCCCAGCGAGCGTCAGCGCTATCCCCTTCCCCCCTCAGCGCAACAACCAGAGGACGCAATGTCTCTGGGATCCCCGCGTCCCTCTCCCTGGCCCCCTCCGTCCCCTCCACAAGGCACCCCAGTGCTCCCGGCCTCGCCCCACTTTGGCCTGGAAGCTGGGTGACTGCGCTCTCCGGGGGCGCCACTGGGCGTGCAGACCTGCACCGGGGGTCAGGGTGGGCACCCACTTACATGACCCCCCTCCTTTCGTAATAGTGGTGCTTTCTCTGACAGGCCACCTTTGCAGACAGGACAAAGATGACGGTGTTGACCTGAAAGAAAGTTACAAAACCACAGTCAGGTGGCCAGCTTGTGGGTATCGCTTCGACAGATTTCCGAAGACCAGATGCCCTGGAGGGTCTGTGCCCGTGTCTCCAGGAGAGGCTGGCATGAGAAGGCTTTGGGGCCCCCACCCACCTGCCCGCAGGGACCCGGGGGGACCGGATGCGGGGCGGCCTCACTCGGACCTGGATGTGGAAGGGAACCCCGAATCCGCAGGCCTACAGCAGGGCCTCATCACCGTGAGACCAGCCCTTCCTGCCCAGCATGCAGATCTGAGGGGCCCGCGGCCCCCAAAACCCCTTGCAGCCCGCGCACCCACGTCCCCCGTCCCCGAGGACCGCGGGCTGGCGGAGCTCCTGGACTCACCATGATAACCGTTCCGATGGGCCCGGCGAAGCTCCAGATCAGGGTGTCTCGGAGGGACAGCCAGCAGAAGTCTGGGTTCCCATAGCCCTGGGGGTCCAGGCCCACGGCCAGTCCTGCGGGGGGGGGTGTGGGGGGGGTGAGCGTCACACGTGGGAGAGACCCCTGCTGGGCGGTGCGTGGTCACGGGCGGGCATTCCCAGCCCTGCACACACAATCCACATGTGGACCACATACACGTACGTGCAGACTACACGCAGACCACACGCAAACCACACGTATGTACACATGCTACATACAGACCCCACGCACACACACAC
>PISW01016346.1:0-13539 GCA_004023785.1 Mungos mungo | reverse complement strand
TGAGAGTGGACACCCCTGTCGTGTTCCTGATCTCAGGGGGAAAGCTCTCAGTTTTTCCCCATTGAGGATGATATTGGCTGTGGGCTTTTCATAAACTGCTTTTATAATGTTTAGGTAAGTTCCTTCTATTCCGACTTTCTCAAGGGTTTTTATTAAGAAAGGGTGCTGTATTTTGTCAAATGCTTTTTCTGCATCTATCAACAGAATCATATGGTTTTTTTCCCTTCTTTTCTTAATGTGATGGATCCCATTGATGGATTTGCGAATATTGAACCAGCCCTGTAACCCAGGAATGAATCCCACTTGATCATGATGGATAATTCTTCTTATGTGCTTTTGGATCGATTTGCTAGTATCTTGTTGAGTATTTTTGCATCTGTATTCATTAAAGATATTGGTCTGTAGTTCTCTTTTTTGGCTGGGTCTCTGTCTGGTTTGGGTATCAAGGTGATTCTGGCTTCGTAGAATGAGTTTGGAAGTTTTCCTTCTATTTCTATTTTTTGGAATAGTTTGAGAAGAATGGGTATGAGCTCTGCTTTCAATGTCTGGTAGAATTCCCCTGGGAAGCCGTCTGGCCCTGGGCTTTTATTCGTTGGGAGATTTTTGATAACGGATTCGATTTCTTCACTGGTTATTGGTCTGTTCATGCTTTCTATCTCTTCCCGTTTGAATTTTGGCAGTGCATGCACATTTAGGATTTTGTCCATTTCTTCTGTGTTGTCCAGTTTGTTGGCATATAATTTTTCATAGTAATCTCTGATGATTGCTTGTATTTCTAATGGATTGGTTGTAATAGATCCTTCTTCATTCATGATTTTGTCTATCTGGGTGCTCTCTCTTTTCTTTCTGAGGAGTCTGGCTTGAGGTTTATCGATTTTGTTTATTTTTTCAAAGAACCAACTCTTGGTTTCATTGATCTGCTCTACTATTCTTTTGGATTCTATATTGTTTATTTCTGCCCTGATCTTTATGATTTATTTTCTTCTACTGGGTTTGGGGTGCTCTTGCTGCTTCCCTTCTAGTTCCAGTAGGTGCTCTGTTAAATTTTGAATTTGCACTTTTTCTAGTTTGTTGAGATTGGCCTGGATTGCAATATACTTCCCTCTTAGGACTGCCTTTGCTGCATCCCAGAGATTTTGGATTGTTGTATTTTCATCCTCATTAGTTTCCATATATTTTTTAATTTCCTCTCAGATTGCCTGATTAACGCAATCATTCTTTAGTAGGGTGGTTTTTAACCTCCACATTTTTGGAGGTTTTCCAGACTTTTTCCTGAGGTTAATTTCAAGTTTCATAGCATTGTGATCTGATAATGTGCATGGTATGATCTCTATTCGTTTATACTTAGTGTATGACCAGTTGAGGGGAGAGGTAGGGATGAGATATATTCTCCTATATAAAGAAGAAAAGAAAAAGAAAAAAAAAAGAGAAAGGAGAAAGGAAAATAAGGAGTAAGAATTTTTAAAAATTTAAGTAAAAAAAGTAATAATGATAAAAAATATGTACAGAAAAAAGTGAAAAGAAAAAAAAGAAATAAAAAAAGAAAAAATTATTGAAAAAAGCAAAAACAACAACAAAAATAATTTAAAAAAAAACAAAAACAAAAATGGCAGCTCCCCCTTTTGGATATGCGTGGTTTAATGTGGTAGGTCTTGGAGGCTGCTCTCAGAGGCTCCACCTTGGTGTCTGCAGAGATTAGATAGGCAGGCGCATGCCAAGCTTTGCTGAACTATGAACTGTAGGCCACTCTAATGAGTCCAATCTCCTTTTGCCGCGGGCAGTTGAGCCAAGTTGTATTTTCCAGGCCTGCCTTGGTTCAAAGTTCCAGTCCATGCACTTTTTATGCTACCACAGATGAGATGTTTTTGTTTTGGTTGTTGTCTTCTTAGGGGGAAGAATCAATTTGTCTTGGCTCAGGCTGGGATTTCGGCTGCCCCTGCCTGGGGCAAGATGCGCAGCAGGAGGTGATGTGCATGTGCACAGTCGCAGACCCAACCCCCGGCTGAGATGGCGTTAGCGTTGGGGGAGGAATGAGGGCGTAGCTGTTGCCCGAGGCGGTGCCAGGAGCTGCTGGAAATGAGCTGGGAGCTCCTGCAGCCTGTGGGCGCATCCGGGTCTCCACAGCTACCAACTCTCTGCAGGGATCGTGCAGAGGTGGGGCCTATCTTTTTCCCCTGTTGGCACCCGGGATTCAGGGCCCGCGCGGTCAATGCTGGGGGCGAGATGCGCCGCAGAAATGAGGTGCGTGCTCCCACTCCCAAAACCGAAGTCGAAGTGAGCACCCCTGACACCGCCACTGCAGTGGTGGCTGACTCCTTGCCAAGATGGCACTGGGCTGGAAGCTGTTCCTTCCCTTGCGCCAACTGGGTTCGGGATTTAGGCCACCCAGCAGTTATATATGGACTGAGCTTCTCCAAGCACAGTTAAGCGTTCTTTACCTCTTCCCCAGAGACAGTACTATGAGCGTGTTCAGTCTCTCTGCCTCTTCCCTTTGTCTCTTGGGCTCCACGCGCTTGCCCCACGTTGGGCTGGGGCTGCCACCTCCCCTGCCCGTCTTGGGCTGGCCCATTTTCCAATCTCCCCAGTTCGCACTCACTCACTCAGGTATCCTTCAGGTTCTCTTCCGTCTGGAGTCCGTATTTTCTCCTTCCGCTCTTGCAGATGAGAGTAATGTACTCCTCAGTTCGATTGATGGGGCAGACGAAGTTTACAGAGCTCCCTTCCTCTCCGCCATCTTGGCTCCTCCCTCTAGTTTGAAGTTTCATTCTTCTGCATGTTGCTGTCCAGTTCCCCCAGCACTACCTCCTAAACAAGCTGTCCTTTTTTCCATTGGGTACTTTTCCCTGGTTTGTCAAAGATTAATTTAAAAACATATTTTAATAATGAAAAGAATATTTTGGTGCCAAATTTTAATATACAAATTAAGTAATTATGACTTCAGTTATTTCTGAATAAGTAAAGCTCCACATAGGGTAGCAGATGGCTCCTTGTAGATTCCTCCTTTCTCAAGGTCTTGCTTTTTACACCTCCAGATGGTCCCAAGGTTTCTCCCTAGAGTGTCCTGAGTCCTAGGATGTGTAGGAATAAGAGTGATGTCCTGGATCTGGACCACTGTCTTCTATTTTAACATTTATAGCTTCTTCTAGGCTCTCGATCAAAGAACTCTGCCGACCAGGCTCCATCCCTGATCCATCATCTGTCACCCTTCTGGTCTTTTCCATTTATTTGATGAGAATTTACCAACCGATTTCTGGGCTTTCATCAGATATCCTCATTATAATTCAGAGTGAGGAAAGAAATTGCATAGATAAAACATCACAATCTCTCCCCACCATTGCCTTGAGTTCACTCCCATGATGTTATTACCTTCACCCCAATCCATCCCCTAGTAACTACTCTTGCAGTAGAACCTATCACTTTCATAGCATGAAATAAATTTGTCTCCCTTTCAATATTAATCCATCTAATCAATCCTATCTATATAGTCATCAGACAACCATGCAGCTAAGAACAAACACAATACAAAGTGTTGATACACAGTTATTTCTGTATATAATTTAGTACAGTTTATCTAATAATCAGGGTAAGTAGAATTTTCAGAAGTAATTTAAATATGCAAAACTGGACTTTATTTGGTATAAGGTGCTATGAGTTTAGATGAAAAAAGTCAAGTTACAGGACAATTCATTACCTGCAACTCAAAAAATACATCAATCTCAGGTCTGTTCAAACCCCTGTTCTTTCCACACCAAGTAGTTCCTTGTGCATCCTGTTTTTCAGATTCCATCTGGTAAATTGGATTCATCCAGTGTTTGGCCTTAGGCAGTGGCTTCTCCCATGATGGACAATGATCATGAGATTCATTCATGTTCACACATGTTCTGGCTCTTATTTTTATTGTCTGCAGTTATGGTTTCAAAGGTTATCCATTCCCTTCTGGTAGGAAAGCTTAGGGGCTCACATGGTGTAGTAACTACAAAGACAGTTCCTGTAAGCACTTGTGTACATGTTTTGACAACACATGTGGTCTAATTTCACTTAGTTATGTCACCAAAATTGGTGGGGTTGGTCACAAGGTTAAGCATATGTCCAATTTCGCAGGAGAGTGTCCAACTTTTAGAATGTGGGGTGCCATTTTGCATTCCCAAAAGCAGGATGCTGCTCTGTTCCAGTTTCATTCTGTATGGGACAAGTTGTGAAATCCTTCCCCTTCACCAGTGAATCTCCTATGTGGTAGACTCTGGGAAACACAGGCAGACCTTTAGGAAGCACTTTCATCACTGGACCTGAGCATGTTGGGACACAAGCTCCAAAGTTCCTTTCCAGGGCAAGATGCCCAAATGTACCACAGTAGCAAACTGATTATTTTGCATTGAATATACTTGGGAAAGCCTGTGCAAGGTCACTCAGACCCTCCTCTGTCCTGCTGAAAGCAGGAAACAAATCTTCCACATGAAAAATACCAGAACTCTAGTAAGAAGTAAAGATACATCCTTATCTCCAGCAATAGGGTTTTGTAACTGAGAAACCTGGAAAAACATGCATTATTAATCTGTTACTAATCTACTGTCTCAGCCCCAAATCCTGAAACTTTCTTACTAAATAAAGCCCTCAAACATGTTTTCTTTTTCTGTAAAGTCTAGACAAATGAATTGTCACTTGGTAGAAAATGTATGAAAATAACCATCTGCCTTGTTCATGTCTTTGGGTCTCCATATCTTTACTGGACCGCAGTGCACAGGTAAGGAATCTTTGGTCTCTTTTTCCTGTCCCTCCATCTTCTGTGAACTTCATTGTTTGTCCACAAGAACCATTGATGCAGAATTTCCTTCTCTTCTTTACCTCTCTAGGATCTGGTTTCAGCCAAATTCTCCTTTTCAGCTCAGATCCAGCACTAGACTTAAAACCCACATCACTGTGTGGTGTTCTGTAGACTCCCATCAATTCCTGGGGGTGGCCTATGGGTGCTAGATCCATTCTTATTTTATTCTAGGGCAAACTCTTATTGCTAGCACACATATGTTAACTAGATAGGTCTGAATGTGTAACACTCCGGTACAAACAGACAGAAAGGTTGATGTTCCCCCAACATTCACTTCCTGACCTCCTATAGTTTACTGAGCAGGTGGCCAGGGCAGCCAGATGGCTCCCCCTCCCAGACATTCCTGGCGGAGTCCTTGGTGGTAACACAACACGGGATGTGATGGCACTGGAATTGCAGGAGGTGCTGGGAAACCACAATTACCTACGTCCTCTGGAATGTGAAGTATATGGATACAGATGATGGTCTAGTACTTTCTATAAGCATGTGTCTTTGAGACAAACAAAATGAATGGGGACACATGGGTTCAGCTCACAAGATTTCCTGCACAAACAGAAGGATTCTATTTATGATGAAGTGAAAATTCTGCCATGTTCTTCATATGCTGTATGTACATCTATCAGTGTACGATAACAAAATTCTTATTCCAAATTAAATTCTAAGAAGTTATTAACTTGTATTGAATAAAATTAAGTTGTGAAAAAATTACCAATAAGAAATTGTAAATCAGTAATTCAAAAAAATAATAGTCTTTAAGGTCACCATATGATCTAGATTATATTCTAGACAACTGTACAAATAATAGAAATTTTTAAAAAGGGAGAATATAATATCTTAAATGATATAAAGAAGCTGATTGTTACTTTAGGTTGTTTTTATTAATATTGCATCATAAATTCATATGTTAAATATAAATGCATGATTTATTTTGTGGTTTCAAATATAGTATCAGTTTCACAAATAATTACAGTAAACATTCTAGAAGTAGAAAATGTAAAAATATATTTATTAACATGTATATATATGTCATCATTGATCTTCAAAACAGCAGTCATACCAAGGATGCTAGGGAAAGAAGGGCATTAAATGAGACAAGCATTCTCCATATTTTTTGTCAATGGCTGCATTAAAAAAATTAATTCATTATACATATAGCTTACAGTACTATAACTGAGGACAGACTGCTCACTATTTACAGCAAAACTGAAAGGATATAATTGAGTAAATGCAATAAAATGAAAAGTACCCAAACTTGACTGTTTGGCGAGAATCCAGGGGTGATGCAGGTAAAAGAGAGAGACCGTGAGGGTCTGTTCACCTGGGTCTCCATCTTCAGGTTCACCTGGGAGACTACACATAACCTGAAAAGAGTCACAAGGAGGCGAGTGTGTTAGGTTAGTAACCCGTCTTACATGTCCTGGAATGTATGGGATACATGTGCAGGATGACAGGCAACAGACAGAAGAACCCACATGGATTTGCTGTTACTGAGAACAGCCCTCCCAAAGGATTTCATGCTCAGCAGAGGAGTGGTCCTGACCTCTTGTATCCATGGGGCATAATTTCACCCCAGGGACAGAAGTATGATTTCAGGTGCACATCCCTGGGATGTCACAGAATGTAAGGACACTGAGTGGAAGGATATTTCCTGTGTTTATCCTGAGGTTGAGATTAGTGCTGATTTCATTCAGGGCACTGCATTCCCTGTCCATTAGAGAGTCGTGTCCCTCCTGTCACCACATCCCCTTCCCTGACAGAGAGGAAGTATGAGGGCACGGGGAGAAACGCAGAGGTTTCATCCATGTTTGATTTGTAAGCACACCCTTGTCCCATATCGAACAACATCCTGGTTTTCTCATCCATGTTAATATGCATTTGGTGCATTCATGAGGGTGAAGTACCATACATTCCATGACAACATCTCGGGTAGTGCATGTGAGGCTGTGCTCCAGGAGAGCAGGGAAGGTATTGCAGGAGAAATGACAAATGATTTTTATCTCTCACAGTAGGTAGTGGTTCCCTGTGCATGTGTGGGGAGGGCTGGAAAATACCTCCTAAGGAATCAAGGTGGAGATGCACATGGACAGTATTACCATTTATGATACAAGGGCCATTGATCCATGAGTGCATTCCAGACCCTAGGAAGGAAACATTGTCCTGTTTCCAGCATGGGCATAAGTGGAATCACACAGCCCTTATGAGACCAAGGCAGACAAATTCATTCTGCCACCAGGAAACATCACATGAGGTCTGCAGTAAGATCCTCCGTGTTGGATATTGAGGGAAGGACATGCCATGACCAGCAATTCAAGGTGTGCAATTCTAGATGATGATGTCTCCCCTTAGAGCCTCAGAAGGACACACAGCTCTTATCAGATTTTGAAGCAGATCCAGTTTAAGTGATTTCATGCTTCTGAAGTGATGAAGGTGATGACAGTTTTATACTCTCGTGTGTGTGTGTGTGTGTGTGTGTGTGTGAGAGAGAGAGAGAGAGAGAGAGAGAGAGAGAGAGAGAGAGAGAGATCTCCAGACCCTCATTCACACCACATCCTGGAGGAACCAAGTCTCTTCAGTGCTGTCAACTAAAGTCGATGCAGTGAACATGGTTCAAACAATGACCCTCCAAGAGAGTGTTTTCTCTTGATTAGGATTTTTGATGCCTCTGCATCTTCATGTCCAATATGCACTTTATGCTCCTTCTAGCACCTTGCACATGGAGCTGAGGGTCGTGTGGTGCACAGTGAGTGCATCTGGGAGTCCTATAAAGGTTTAGCTGATGTGCATCAGGATGTCTATAATTGATTTGTATTCAGGGGGAGGAGTTAAGCTAATACAAGAAACACTTTCTTCTGTGCATTTTAGGTAGTTTTCCTATGACAAATATCTAATTCAGAGACTGAATTGGAAAGCCGAGAGTCATGTATCCAGTAAGGCCTCATGAGGGAAATGGTTGTATGGAGAAGAAGCCCCAGATTCTCACATGGATCCATCTTCAGTGGCTCCTGGGAATACAAACAAGAAATATGCACAGTGTGCACCTCCTGGTGGCGCTGATCCTCCTCGACAGGGAAGTTCTGGGCTCAGACTGACGTCCCCTCAACGTGTCTCCTGCACAGTAATACAGGGCCGTGTCCTCAGCTTTCAGGCTGTTCATCTGCAGATTCGCTCTGTCCTTGTCATTGTGGAGATTCTGAATAGGCCCTTCACAGAGTCTGCATAGCTTGTGCTACTTCAGTACTAATCCATGAGACCCCCTTCAGTCCCTTACCTGGAGCCTGGAGGACTCAGATCATCCAGGAGCTACTGAAGTTGAATCCAGTCTGTACAGGAGAGTCTCAGGGACCCCCAGCCTTCACCAGATCTCCCCAGTACTCCACACTGGATACCTACAGGCCTAAGACATCCAAGTCAGTAAACTGTCACACATCCACTGTTTCTCTCAGTCATATCCAGTCGCATTGTCAGTGTCACTGGATCACCGTGAATTACCATTGAAAACAACAAGGTAAACCCAGAGAGAACAAACTCCATAGTGAGATGTCTCTTTTCTGTCCTGATCACTGAATGAGAACACCGGGGAGTTGTGTGTGGACTCCTCTCCCTGCTGCAGAGTAGGGGCTGAGAGAGGAGTTAGCACACAGAGGGCCCTATTTGCAGGTCCCCTGAATGTACAGTCAATTCTCATGGCAGAATCCTCGAGAAGACAGTGACCCTGAGCAAGTGTAAGGGACCTGGGAGTATCGGCTGCCACAGTATCTTTCAGAACATTGTAATTTATTATTGTGTGATTTTGATGCAGTGACTATTTAGTACCCATGAGAATCTTTATTTTAACATATGCAACCAAACATGTGAGGTAGGAATGAATTTACCACCATTGTACAGGTGAACAGATACACTGCAGCAGAGAGGGAGTGTGTGAGTGTCCAAGAGCACATGTGATGTGAAATAGCCCCAGTATCTGGACCTGTCCTCCACACCACAGGACCCACCTCCCCCTTAGCCACCTTCAGGACAAGGTTGGACAATCTCAGTGAGGTTTACATGTTCCTGACCTTGGAGTGTCCTGGTAGACTGACATGAGAAGTCAGGTTTATTCTTTCACAGGGAATTGGAGATGGTGATAAGCCTTGAGAGAGACTCACAGAGCTGATGGAGATGCTTGGGGTTTTCAACAACCCCCAGTGTGATTCACACACGAACTCTGGGAGGACATGCATGGAGTGAACAAAAAGATAAAATGGTGGAATTATTAATAAAATAGTAAGGATGCTGGACATAAAAATATGTATTCCTCTATGAGATGAAGATCTTTGTCTCCCTAAAATTCACACTAATGTGACTATGGTCTAAGTTATATCTATTACAGGGCCTGACCCTTGGCAAGTATGAGTATTCCCATTATGATGGTTCATTCCAAACAGGGAGGACACTTGTATATTTCCACAGCATTTACAAACTGTTTGCTGTGTTTATGTCTGAAGAAGTTTGGACAGCATGGAGTTGGAAATCCTTGAGATGAGACCAGCCCTCAACTACTCTCTTGTTCTGGATGATGAGCTCCCTGGGATCTGAGTTCCCCCTGGTGGTTGTGAGCACCTCCTGGTGGTCCCCGTGCACCTCTTGTTTCACAGCCCTCCCATTTATCCAACATGCAAGGGTAAGACCTTCCATCATGAGCTCTGCAGACCCTCCTGTTCAGAGGATGTATCCAGCCACTTCTTTCCCATCTTTGACTCCTCACTCTGCTCCTTGCCTGTAAATCTCTAGATATGTTTTCTGTAATCATTGGTGGCAGGAATCTTGAATAGTTTTCCTTATTAGTTGGCATAGTAAAATAACTTTTTATTTAACAACCAAGAGTAATAAATGAAGAATATTTGGACTACCAAATTCTCCTTTCAGGAAACTGTGACAAAAGTGCTCAGCCTCAAACATATGCCAACATTAACAAAAAGTGTTGGTCAATCCCAGACAGAATGTCAAACTCAGAAATTGGAGTCTGAGTGTCAAAAATTGTCAGGCTTTGATCCTAATGGATTTTTTCAGGTTGATATACAAATCGTTTACTGTTGGTGAAACGCTTCTAAATTAAAATTTATTTCTTCTGGAAGAGGAATGTCAGTGCCTCTGATATATTCTTGCTATCTGGGTGTATTCAGAAGTACATGAGTAGTTTTCTAGAGACACATTTTGTCTGATGGAGAGGGTTTGACACCAGGACTGATGGTACCCACCGTTTCACCATACCTGATTTATAGAGTTAGAATTGCAGTTTTAGAGGTGGTCATATTTAAGCACATTTTGGCTTGAATTAATATTTAATAGGGTGAAATTTGGGTGGATTTGGGTTGTGGACATGTGAGTGTTGTTTGGGATTGAGGTGAATTATGTAGGTATCAGATGGATTGTGGTTGCCTATATTTTGTGCATGATATCTTGTGTGTCCAAGGAGACTTTTCCACATTTGATTAATTTAGCCATCTTTATATTTCCACCCTGTAGATGAGTCTGGGGATGCAACTCAGGAAAAACAGAGGTAGTCACCACCTGCCCATCACAGGGGTGCACATGGAGGGTCTTTGAGAACTCACAAATGTGGGAGAGGACACTCTGAGTATTGCAGGATCAATACCCTCATCACCAAGCACAGCCTCTTTCCTGTATGAAATGCTAGTCTCCTTGTGGATCTGAGTGCCTAACTAAATCCAGGTGAATATGCATGGATGTCCCCCAAACTGCATGAGGTGGAGAGAGACTTTGCAGGTAACAGTAAGGAAAGACACATAAAGGAGTCATTGCCATTGAGAGAGAACTTCTGGGCCTGGTGTGCACCCTGCTCTCTGAAGCCTTAATTGAGCAATGTAGAACACTAGCAAATGGAGGTTGGGGACAGTCCTACAATCTGGCCTCTTGAGTGTAAGAGAGAACCCATGGCAACCCTCCAGGCTGACTGTATTGAGACCCAAGGGACACGTCCAGGATACTACTCACCTGAGTTAAAAGAAGAAGTCCCTTCCATCTCTGTGGTTCCCTCATGTCTCTGAGGTCTCTCCCTCCAGATGTTATAAAGTCATAGGTTTTTTTTTATATGGGAAATGTACCCTCTCTCAGTAAGGTGGGGGTCAACTGTTGTTGGCTGAGTCATCTTTGTGACCTTTTCTCTGGTACAAATCTCTGCTCTTTCTTCTGAGAGTGAAAACAAAGATCCCCTTTCATTGCTGCTAAAATCTCATATTGTGCCCCTATGTTCCCAGTTATTTTTTATGTCAATAACTGATGAAATTGCCATCAGTCTGAGAATTCCCTTCAGAAGCAGGTACAGGATTACATAGGTGGTGTCAGGTAGTGTAGACCAGTGGCGCAGCACATGCTAAACATGTATCCCCATTCCTGGGCTTGTTCCCTAGTGAGGAATGAGGAGTACAAGGAATGCCAGGTGACATTTGTCTGTGCTCCCTGAGTACTCAGCAGAACGCTGTGTGAATGAGACTGGACCTGGAGCAAACCAAGATAGCACACAGCAGGATATGAGGGTCAGTTGTCTGGATAGGTTGTCCATGAATTGTGGGCACAGAGGACCTGGGAAGGGCAAGTGTGGTTTGAATTCCATTCCATGTGGCATCACCGTGGGGAGTCATGAGTTAGTTAATTCATTCTACTACTATTTAGGATAAAATAAATGGATAAATGGAAGAAGTTAGACTAATTATCCTAAAGCCCAAAAGTTATGACTTTCTGCGGCAATATTTCTGCCTCACCTTTTTTTCATGTTCAATGGTTGAAGATTCAATTTAGATTGTTAGTTAACATATAGTGTAATATTAATGTCAGTAGCAGAATTTGGTGATTCATCAATTACGTTACACTCAGTTCACATCACAATAAGTAACCTACTCATTCCTATCACCCATTAGCCCATACCCCACACACCTTTCCTATGGAAACACTCAGTTTGTTCTTTATGCTTTCAAGAGTCTTTGTAAATTGCTTCCATTGTTCTTCCTCTTCCATTATGTTCATCTGGATTGTTTTGTATCTTCCACAGAAGTGAAATCCTATGGATTTGTCCTTCTCTGACTGACTTACTCTGCTTACCATGATACTCTCTTGCTTCCCCCACATCTCTGAAAATGGATGGTTATCATTCTTTTTATGGATGAGTCATAAACCATTCTAAATATTTACCACAACTTTTTATACATTCAGTTTTTGGCCATTTGCTTTTGTTCCTTATGCTTGCATTGTTAGTTCTGGTATAAACATCTGGGGCTTGTGCCCCTTCAAATCAGAATTTTGTAACCTTTGGGAAAATACTTGATAGAGAAATTGGTGGAGTGTAAGGTAGTTCTATTTTTTAACTTTTAAAACTGTTTTCCAGAGTGACTGCACTATTTTGCATTCCCACCAAGAATATAAGAAGATGGTTCCTTTTCCTCCACATCTTTGCCAACATATACTGTTGCCTGAGTTGTTCATTTTAGCAATTCTGACAGGTGTGAGGTGTTATCTCATTGGCTTGTTGATTCATATTTCCCTTGATGATGAGTGATGTTGAGCATCTTTCATGTGCCTGTTAGCTATGGGTATGTCTTCTTTGAAAAACGGATATTCATGTCTTCTACCCCTTTCTGAATTACATTATTTTTTAGGGTTTGAGTATGATAAGTTCTCTATAGATTTTGGAAAATAACTTTTTATGAGAAATGTCATTTGCAAAGACTTTTTTTTCAATTCTGTACTGCCTTTTAGTTTTTTTGATTGTTTCTTTAGCTGGCAGAAGCTTTTTATCTCGTTTAAGTCCCAAGAGTTCACTTTTGTTTTTGTTTTCCTTGCCTACTGAGATGTGCTAAAAGTTGTTGCTACAGTCGATGTCAAAGAGATTGCTGCCTGTGATCTCTTGTAGAACATAGTGGCTAACTCTCCCAACTTTAGGTATTTAACCCATTTTGAATGTGTTTTGTATTTATGTAAGAGAGTGGTCCAGTTTCATTCTTGTGCATGTTGCTCTCCAGTTTATCTAACACCATTTGTTGAAGAGACTTCCTTTTCCCTTCTTATTTTTTGCTTCATTGAAGATAAGCTGACTGTATAGTTGTGGGTCAGTTTCTGGGTTTTCTAATTTGCTCTGTTGATCTGTGTGTCTGTTTCTGCATCAGTACCAAACTGTCTGAATGACAACAGTTTTTTAACGTACCTTGAAGTTGGAATTGTGATGCTCTACCTGGCTTTTCTTTTTCACGATTGCTTTGGGCATTTTCTATCTTTCTACTTGTTGTTCCATAAAAATTCTAGAAAAGTTCTAGTTCTGTGAAAAATGCTGTAGGTTTTGATAGGGAGTGCATTAAATGTATAGTTTTCTTTGTGTTGTAATGTAGACTTTTCATCTATAATTGTTCATTTATTTTTTCTTGTTTGATAGCTGAGGCTAAGATTTCCAGTACTATGTTAAATAGTAATGATAAGAATGGCCACCCCTGTTTCGTTTATGATGGTAGAAGAAAGGCTCTGTTTTTGCCCATTGAGGATGATATTAGCAGTGGGGGTTTTTTACATGGCTTTCATAATGTTGTGGTATGTTCCAAGCATTCCTATTTCTTGGGGGGGTTTATCAAAAATAGATGCTGTACTTTGCCAAATGCCTTTTCTGCATCTATGGAGAAGATTATATGGTTCAAATCCATTCTGTAATTGATGTGATATATTATGTTCATCGA
>PISW01016344.1:0-13582 GCA_004023785.1 Mungos mungo | reverse complement strand
TCTCTCCCTACACTTAACCTTGTAGGAGTGCACCCATCTCCCCCTGCACTTAACCTTGTAGGAGCGCACCCATCTCCCCCTGCACTTACCCTGTAAGAATGTATCTGCACCCATCTCCCCCTGCACTTACCAGGAGGAGCCAGCCATGGGCACTGTGGGCCTGTTGGCTCTCTGGGGCCCCCAGAGCTGCTCATGTGCACAGGGCCAGCCATGCAGCCAGCATCTCATTGCCCCGGGGAGGACCTTGCATGCACGACAGCTTGCTCACCCTGCTGGGTCACAAGGCATGTGTTCTGTGTGATTTCTCTTCGGCCCCCCCGGGGAGTCACGCTCTAGCTGCCCTGTGACACACACTGTGTAGGTTCCTTCACCCCGTCTTTCTCTCTCCCCGAGTGTTTCCTGGGATCACCTCCCAACTAGCATCCTGGCAATGACAGCTTTTTGGGGGGAACCCCACACGAGACAGCATCTCCTCTCAGAAGCAGTGAATGGGGCCTGCTGACTGATGAGGGAAGAGACGGGGTAGGAGGAAGGAGAGGGTGGGGGAGGCCTCGCTCGTTAAGAGGTCAAAATATTGAGGCGGATCTCTGGAAACCCGAGTAAGCGGAGCACTTCCCCCGTGCGTGGCGCCGCACCCAGTCTTCTCTCCGGGGTTTCAGCGGTCTGCCCTGGGGCTCCACTGGAGCGGCCCTGTTCCCTGCACTCAGTGGTCCCGGTCTCAGGGGTGCCGCCAGCCAGCCAAGGAAGCAGGGACCCGCACGCAGTCCCGTGGTTCCCAGGGGAAGCGGCTGGAGATTCCTCAGCTGGTAGAAAGGCTGCGGCACGTTGAGGTAAGCCATTGTCTTCCATCGGCGTCAGCACCAGGGAGTTCCAGGACCCCCTTCTGGTCTCTAAGGACTCTGGTTTTTAAATCTTTCCTGAAAAAACTGCATTTCGTCAAATACTTTGAGGCAGCTGACATGGTGGCATGAGACCCATAATGTTAGATGGGTCTGTGAGGGAAGGAGGACGGGACAGCTGGTTTCAGGTTCAAACAGAGTCAGGTGTATAGTGTTTGCCGATTTCTGTGGTGTGATCACCCCCACCGGGGCCGATCCCAGGCTGCGGACGGGACAGTTGGGAAGACAGGGCGCCATGGAGTGCCACCCCGCTCATTGGCTGGCCTTCCCACGGTGCTGATGCAGTCAGCATAAATGACCCCGGAGCACCGGCAATGGTGAGATGTAATAAAATAATTAGCCAGTGATGACATTAAGTGTTTAGTACCTTTCTGATGGAGGTAAAATTCACAGAACACGACACTCACCACTTGCGGTGTTTCATAGTGGATGTTCTGGCAGCGTTAAGCACGTCCACTGCCAGAACCCGTCTGTCCCGCCGGGGAAGCCCCGGACCCGGTCAGGCGGCCACCCCACACTCTGCCTCTCCCTCCCTGGTAACCCTGTCCTCTGCGCTCCGTGTCTGTGAGTGTGCTGCATCTGGGATTTTCATAGACGGAATCGCATGATACGTGACCTCCCAGGTCCGGCTTCCTTCCCTCGGCGTGCTGTTTCTGTGACTCATCCGTGTCTTGCGCGTGTCAGCACTGCGTTCCGTGGTGTGGCGGAAGGGGGTCCCCTGTCTGGGTGTGTCGCACTTTCTTTACCTGTTCATCCGCCAGCGGACATTTGGGCTGCTTCTGCCTTTTGGCTGTTGGGAATCGTGCTGCTGTAAACAGTTCCTTGGGGGTGTTACGTGCCGGACCCTCTGGTGGTCCGTGTCTCACTTTTTGAGGAGCCTCCAAGTTGTTCTCCGCCATCTTGCGTTCCCGTAGGCAGACTCACAGGTTCCCATTTCCCGGCATCCTGCCCGACACGGCCCTTCCCGCTTCTCTGGCCGTCCAGCTGCTGGGAAGTCATGTCTCATTGGGGTTTTGATGTTCGTTTTTTCCAGTGACCGATGGTAGGTAGCATCTGTGCATGTGCTTTTGGAGAAGTGTGTGTTCAAGCCCTTTGCTCAGTTTTCAGGTGACTTGGTGGTTCTTTTGTCCTTGAGTTGTAAGGGCTCCTTACGTGTTTTGCGTGCATCAGATGGGTGATTTGCAGATACGTTCTCCCGTTGTGTGAGCTGGCTTTTCACTTTCTTGATAGTGTCCCTTGATGCCCAAAAGTTTAATTTTGATAAAAAATTTTTTTAAAGTTGGTATAAAATTATATTAAAAAATTTAACGTAAAATTATATAAAAATTGATTTAAAAAGGTTTTTTTTTTAAAAAAGATCACTCGTGCTTTTGGTATCATATCTAATACTCCCCCGCCAGGTCAAGGTCATGGGGATTTACTCTTGTGTCTTCTTCTAAGAGTTTTACAGTTATAGCTCTTACGCGCAGGTCTTCGGTTGACTTTGAGTTAATTTTGTGTATGACGTGAGGTCGGAGGTCTACGTCATTCTCCCATGCCAACACCCAGTAGTATATCTTTGTTTTTAATATAGATTATTTTAAGTTTATATACTTTAACTCTTACTTATGGCCATGTTTAACAACCGGCTTGCAAAATTCCTGAAAACGAGCGCTCATGAGCCAGCGTGAGCCGGTCCGAGCTGATATGAGATGGTTCCCGCCACCGTTTCCAAAACCTTACCCTGCTTGCTGCAAAAGGCTGGAGTTGTTTGTATTTATCTTTCTTAAGGGGCTGAGCTGTGGGATGACCAAAGTCCGCTCGCAGAGCTCCTAGGGAGTGGGTGTCTGAGCAAGGAGTGTCTGGACACCCTGCTCTGGTCGCCTTGGGCCCCTCCACCCTCCTCCCGTTGCATCTGGCTTGCCCCCCCTGGTTCAGAGAACATGGCTGGTTCTCTCTTGCTGCCTTACATTGGCCCAGCTCTCGCTCCGGCTGAGAGGGAACGGGTTATGTCCTCGCCAGTGTGGAGGGGTTTTGGAAACCCCACCTTTGAATAGAGACCCAGGCCTGATCCTGAGGTTGAGAAAGTGCCCCTTATCCTGGTGGGGTAACCAGATAAAATACCAGATGCTCAGTGACATTTGGATTTCAGGTAAATGATGTATAATTTTTAGTATAATCATAATCCGTGTGAGATTGGGGTAGACTTCTACAGAAGAATTATGCATTGTTTCTCTGAAAATTCATTTAGCTGGGATCTTGGGTTTTCATTTGATGAATCTAGTAGGCTTCCATTCAGGCCACGGTTCTAACTTACTGCCCTCATCCCACAGCAGGGACTCAGAACTCCAGAGTGAAAAAGGGTCCGAGGGCGGATTCTCTGCCCGTTTTACAGGCCTGGAAACCGAGTCCTGGCGTGGACTCACTGTGGACTCGGAGGGCCTTGCTGAGCCACGTGACTTTTCCTTTTCATGAAGGCAGCGCATATTCTGAGTGTCCCCTCTGCACAGGGCACTGTGCTGGGTGCCGGGCATGACAGTGACAAGGCTGCCGTAGGCCTGGGTGGGGGTGAGTCCAGGTTCTCTTTGGGCACGTGACATAGACAGGATTCGGACAGACCCGGGTCCAGATCCTGCTTAGCCGTGTGTCAGTGGCCTGTGAGGTCGCTTCTGCTCTTGGGGCCTCTGTCTCCCCTTTCCTAGCGTGGGGACAGCAATACATCTCTTGGGGGACTGTTCCCAGGCTTCAGTGGGGCAACGACGTGCCTGGTGGGGGCAGGGAAGGGTTTACTGCATGTCGAGAGAAGAGAGGTACCCGTGATAAAGTCTGGTTGTTTCCCACAGGTCCGCCAGGCATCCTGGGCCACCCAGATGGTGCGGGATGGAGGTGCCGGAGCCCACTCGCCCCACCCCACCTGCCAGCGGCCCGCCAGCTCCTGCTCCTGGCCCCCCGGGGGCCTCAGGCGGGCAGGCCTCACCTCGCCTGACCCTGGGCCCCATCATTCTGCCACCGGAGCAGGGTCTGGCCCCTGCTGTGTTCCTGAAGGCTCTGCCCATCCCTCTGTACCACCCAGGGCCCCCCGGCGGCCTCCAGCCTCGTGCCCCCCTGGTGACAGGAAGCCTGGACGGCGGTGGCGTACCCTTTATCCTTAGCCCCCTGCTGCAGCCTGAAGGCCCCAGCCCTACCCGGGTGGGGAAGCCGGCGCCCCCGACGCTCACCGTGAACATCGTGGGCACGCTGCCCGTCCTGTCCCCGGGCCTGGGGCCCACGCTGGGCAGCCTGGGGAGGGTACGGAACGCCGGCAAGTACCTCTGCCCGCACTGCGGCCGCGACTGCCTGAAGCCCAGCGTCCTGGAGAAGCACCTGCGGTCCCACACGGGGGAGAGGCCCTTCCCCTGCGCCACCTGCGGCGTCGCCTTCAAGACCCAGAGCAACCTGTACAAGCACAGGCGCACCCAGACGCACCTCAGCCACTCCCGGCTGTCCTCGGGGTCGGACGGCGGCGGGGGCGGCCTGCCGGACGAGGGGGACAGGGCCGGAGAGGGCTCCCGACTGGAGGGCACGGGGGACGGCTGGGGCCAGAGCCGACCTGGGAGGCCCCTCTCTCCAGGTGCCCAGGGCGCCGGGCGCTGCCCCGTGTCCTCCATGCACCTGCCTTCTGTCGCTAAGACCCTGGGTCTGCAGGTGGAGGCGGCCTCCCATCCGGGGTCCACACTGGCCGACAGAGAGACCCCCGTGGACCCTGCCCGCACAGCCTCCCCTGGGCGCCCCCTGGCCGGCACCCAGCTGAGGCGGAAGTCGCCAGAGCAGGCGTCCCCGAGTGCTGGCCGGCCGGGGCAGCAGCAGCAGCCAGCAGCGCTGTCCTCGGAGAAGGCCCGGGACGCCAGGGCCTTGGAGGGCCGGCTGAGGAAGTGCGAGAGCACGGACTCGGGCTACCTGTCCCGCTCGGACAGCGCGGAGCAGCAGCCGGCCCCCGGCAGCCCCCTGCGCGGCCCGGGCGACGGGGAGGCGGCCCCGGGGCTGGAGCGGCAGCTGGAGCAGCGCATCGCCTGGCTCATCTCTCACAACCAGGCCGTGGTGGACGACTCGCAGCTGGACAGCGTGCGGCCCCGTAAGACGGTCCTGTGCAAGCAGGGCAGCATCGACCTGCCGGTGCCCTACACCTACAAGGACTCCTTCCACTTTGACATGCGGGCGCTGCCCGCGGGCCGGAGGCAGCCCGCCGCCCTGGGCTCGGCCCGCCCCACCTTCACGCCCCCGGACAAGGTGCGGCCGCTCTTCTTCCACTCCGTGCCCACGCAGCTGTCCGCCACCGCGGCCTGCGTGCCCATCACCAGGAGCAACTCGCTGCCCTTCGTTGAGGGCACAGGGACGTGGCGGGAGCCACCGGAGCCCCAGGACGCCGGACGCCGGCGGCAGAAGCCTCTGAGCCCCAGGCCCGCCCCCGCCCGACCGGCGGACATCCCTGGCGGTCACCCGCGGGCCCTGGTCAGACAGGTGGCCGTGGAGGACCTGCCGTGTCCCCTCACCGGAGACGGCCCGGCCTTCTCAGAGGACCTGGAGGGTGGCAGAGCCGAGGCTGGCGAGGGGGCAGCCGGCAAGGGCAGGGCGGCCGGTCAGACGTGCGGCCGGAGGCGGCTGCTCCCCCAGGACAAGTGGCAGGTGTATGGGAAAGAGACGTTCAAGAGAATCTACCAGAAAATGAAAACCAGCTACCACGGAGGCAAGAAGGCAAGGGAGGGGACGGTGGGGAGTGGGACAGAGCCCGGTGTTCCCCTCCAGGGAGAGGTCGCCGGGGACGGGGGCACCGCCCCTGCACAGGACGGGCGGACCCCTGTCCTTGGGGACACGTCTGTAGGGGCCAAGCCAGGGCCTTGGGGGTGTGCACTGGCCCAGGAGGGCTTCCTGGCGACGCAGCCCCCCGTGGAGAGGGAGATGGTGGCCGGAGCAGGAGGCAGTGAGCAGCCCAGGGTGAGCAAGGCCGCCTTCCCCCCAACTCCGAGCTGCAGAGAACCTCCCTGTTCGGGCAGCGAGAGCCCTCTGCTTCCTCCAGATGGGAGCCCGGAGGTGGGGGCTCAGCTGCCCCCGGCATGTGCTCCCCTCGAGGGAGGTCGCCTCGAGGCTCCCAGGCCGGTTTTGCCAGACTCTCACCTGGAAGGAGGCGCCCGTGGGGGGGGCGGCAAGAAGGAGACCTGCCAGCAGCCCCTGGCGGTGCCAAGGCCACCCAGCCGTGGCCCCGGGGAGCCCCAGCCTTCAGAGGACAAGCTCCCATCCGAGAGGAAGAAGCCCAAGGTGGAGAAGCCGAGCTGCCAAGAGCAGTCGGAGCCTGTGGGAGCAGAAGCAGAGACCCCGGGTGGCCCCGTGCAGGCCACCTCCCCGCCGTCGCTGCACCAGGACAGTGACCCCGGGGACAAGCTGGGGGAGCTGTGCGGGAGTGCTGATGGCGTGGCGGGGGGCAGGGCCGGGGAGCCCGGGAGGCCGGCAGAGCTTGGCAGCGGCTCCTCTGCTGCTCCTTCTGTGGCCCCGAGGCAGGTCCTGCGGGACCCGGGTCCTGCGGGTGCAGCCCCCGGGCCTCACCCCCAGCGGGCCCCTCGGCCCCAGGCCCCCAGTGTGCTCACTGCCCAGGCAGACGCTGCCTTTCCCCCCAAGTACCTGCTCAGGCTGCCTCAGGGTGAGGCCTGCACCCCAGCCCCCATCGCCCAGGGGCCCAGACGAGCTGGGGACCCTCTCTGCAGGGGAAGGTGGCCCGAGGCACAGCCATCCTTTGTCGGGCCAGGGCTGGGGACCCGCCTGCCTCCCTGCCCAGCCACGGGCGTGGCGTCCGGCGGAGCGGACGTCTCCCAAGGGGCTCCCGGCTGGGCCAGGCCGTGGGGCAGGAGAAAGGGGGTGCAGGGAGAGGAGACGCCAGACTTGGATGCTGCCACCCCGGCCACAGGGCAGTCCCCTGGCTCATCCAGCGGGGCCCCCAAGGAGACGACCTCCTTCCTGCCCACCCCAGCGTGTGCCCCCCGGAAGAGTGGGGCCCCTGGGCTCCGACACCTCTGCACGGGCGGCCCTTCGGTGGGGGCCGGGCCCTCCGGGGGCGTCCTGAGTCCCTGTGCCCTCAGCAGGGAGTTGGGCGGGCCCCCCGGGAATGCCCCTGAAAACCCACCCTCGGGGCCTCTGGCCGGACTCCGCTCCTGCTGTTGCTTCCTCACAGCCCCCATGTCCCCGGGCTGGCCGGAGCCGGCCTCCTGCACCCACTCGGAAACCCTGCGGGGCTGCGGGGCCCAGGGCCCTTTCCCGTCCTTGAGGGCTGAGCCCCGACTCACGTGGTGCTGCCTGAGCCGAAGCCTGCCTCTGCCCACAGAGCAGAAGGAAGCGGCCGCCTCTGTCTACTTGGCCCTGCACTTCCTCGGTGGCGGCGCCGGGGACGAGGTTCCAGAGACCCGGCCCCTGAGCAGGGCGGCGGCCGGAGGCCGGACGCGGGCGCCCCTGGGAGAAGACGGGCAGGTGCGGACGGCAAAGGTAACCCTCCCCACCCCCATCCCCGCTTTGCCCAGGGCCCCGGGGCAGGGGGAGGCTGCGGGGCAGGCAGGACTTTCGGGGACAGACAGGGAGCGTGAAGCCAGCCCTGCCACACCTGCTCTCTCCTCCCAGGGGAGGCTGAGCTGCCTCGTCCGGGGCAGGACCGGACGAAGGCCAGAGGTGCCGCACAAGAGAAAACAAAATCATGCAGATAGAAATTTCAGTTTTCAAGAATTTTCAAGAATTACCACACCCAAGACCCCAGATGAGATACTTTTCATCACTACACCTTAAATTTTACTCTGAGCTTCCTGGTAACAGCAGCAAAAAGTAAAATGAAACGCTGCCCGGGAGAGCTCTCTGGGTAAGCTAAGATCACACACCAGAAATTCTTACTGACAGATTCCACGTGAAGCCTCATCTCTTGAAAGAGTTGTTGGGGTGCCCGGCTGGCTCAGACGGGACAGCGTGTGACCCTGGATCTTGGGGTTGTGAGCTGGAGCCCCACATTGGGTGTGGAGATTATGTAGAGAAAAAAAAATGTTACTGTGCTGGGGACTCGGGAAACAATTACTATGATCAGATTCAACTTACACCCGAGTTTCCTGGGAGCAGGGGCTAAAAGGGAAGGGGGCTGAGTGCTGGTGTCTAAGTGGTAAGTGAGGTCGAGGGCGCTTCCAAGGGTCTGGGTTAAGTCCTGCTTTGAGATGGCTTGGGCGAGGGCGGCTGGAGGGGGTCTGGAAGCCTCGGTTCTGATGTGACCGAGCTCCACAGGCTGCTCTTTATCTCGAGAGTGGTGATGAACAGAGAACGTGCTGGGTCCAAGACCCAGTCTGGGCTTCCTTCCCCCTCCAGGCCCTTAGATACTGGGTGCGGGGGTTCTTGGGGGTGGGGTGGCGGCGGGGGCAGGGCTGGCCATGGGGTCCCCTGGGCCTCCAGTTAGCACCGCGGGGCTTTGGGCAATATGATGCCAACATGCCTGGTATTTTCAGCTCCTCTGTCCAGCGGCCCCCGAGATGGTGTCCCGGGAGCCGGTGTCTGAGCCTGAATGCAGGAAGGGACCGCCTTGGAGGAAGGCTAAGATGTTCCGGGGAAGCGGCAAACAGAAGAGGCTGAGCATCAGGTCCAGAAGGTAGGGCGTGTGGCCCGCCGTCCGTCCCGTGTGCCGCGGTGGGAGGGCCGCGAGGGTGTGCACGCCCGAGGGTACAGGAGTCGGCTCCCCATCAGCCCATATGCACAGCCCCCCCCGCCCCCTGCTGTGGCTTTTTGGGGGGGGGTGCCTCTCCAAGGCCAGGAATCTGATAAATATTTGAAATAACTGAGTTGAAAACACATCCACCGGTTTAAGTCCTGAGGAGAGAGCGCATTAATTATTTAGAGCTTTTATTGCTTTTTTATTTATGCAAGCGATGCATGTCCTTTGCAGAAAACTGAGGAAATACAGCCAAGCAAAGAGGAGATGACAAAGCCTCCTAGTCCTGCTGCTCGGGGGTCATGCCGCTGGGGCGTAGGACGCTCCCTTCCAGACTCTTCCCTGTGGCGTGTGCACGCACGGCCTCTCCTGATGGCAGGCGGGGCGCACGGGTTTTTACCAGTACCCTCTTTCATCACGCCGGTCTTCAATGGTCCTGTCCCTTTGCTCCAAACTCTCTAGCCACTGTGGACGGGGCGGGGGGGGGGGCGGCCCCTGGGGGGGGGCGGCCCCTCTTTAGCCAGGCCCAGCCCCTCTGCGCCGCCCGAGAGGCTGCCGTCTGATTTTCCCGTGGCCTCTTGTCCCACTTGGGGTGAGTTGGTGCTGCCTCCCTGTCTCCCATTCCCAAATTCGCACTCTGAACCCGGATCCTGCTGCTTTCCCGAATCCCCCCTCCGCACCCCGGCCCCCACTCTCCCCTTCCTGGAAGGCTGCCGCCTGCTCCCTGTTGTCAGTATTTGACCCAATCCCGAGATGATCTTCAAGAGGCTGTGTCGATTCCTAGTTCGTCCCCGCAGCTGCCCAAAACCTCCGCCCTCTGGGCGTGCTTGGAGGTGAGACCCAGGCCCGGCTCAGCTCTCCGCCAGGCCTGCGCGTCCCGAGCGGACATCGCTGAGGGCTTGCTGTGTGCCGGGCACTATAGTGACCCTCCCTCCCGTGTTTCTCATGAGGAGCCTGAGGTGTAGACAGATCAGATGACCGCCCTAAGGAACCCAGATATGCATCAGCAAGCCTTCCTCCAGAGCCTGAATGCCAAGTAGCAGCCTGGCCCAGGCTGCCCTGCCTGCGGTGGGCCTGAGAGCCACCAGGAGGTCGCTGGGTTCCTAGTGATGCTGAGTTGCATCCCCGCAGGCTCCCAGCGGATGCTACGGGTGTGGCCCGGGGAGCACTCTCGGAGGAGCCTTTCTTGTGTTGCCCCCCAGCCAGGGGTTCATCCTTTGCAACAGAAGCCCAGCTGTCCGAGCCCAGAGAGGGTCTCTTTGGGTCACAGGGACACCCGGCCCTACCCTGAACCCCTGAACTCTGCAGAGTGAGGGAGGGACGGCCCCCTTGGGGAATGTTTGGGTGCCGTTCTCGGACAGAATGAACGCTAGTCAGACCAGACAGTAGCTGCCCATGGATTCCGGGAGCACGGGGACACTGGCGTGTGGCCTTGTCCCCGCCAGTATGTCCCGAGTGGGACTGACGTGGAGGAAGCGTCAGGTTACGTGAGTGACGGCTGCCAAGGCTGTTTCTGGGTATCGCTCGAGGGCCCAGGAGCTGTGGGGAGAGGTCTGAGCGTGCGGCCTCATTAACTGCTCCCGCCTCCCCGGGGCATCACCTCCCGAGGGGGGCAGCTCCTCCCCGAGCACCTGCTCGGTGCTTGTGGGCGCTGCGCAGGAAGTCGGGTGCACACACGGCTGCTGGTGCCAGGCTGAGGCTCCTGGAGGCCCGCACAGGTGTCCCCGCGCCTCCTGGGCTGGACGTGGCCTGTGTGGGAATCTTGGTAGGCCTGACTGCATTTAAAAGTCTTGACTCTGAGTAGCCAAATAAATACCAGGGGATTTCACAGGAAAATCTGGATTTCCAGCTTGTCTTGTAATACCTGAAGCCGTGGAGGTGCCAGGCCTGCCTTCTCACCTGGCAGCAGCTAGCGGGAGCCGAGAGTGGCTGCTGTGTGGGCAGTGCCCGGGCTCCCCGCAGCCTCGGCCTCGTGGGCAGTGCCCGGGCTCCCCGCAGCCTCGGCCTCGTGGGCAGTGCCCGGGCTCCCCGCAGCCTTGGCCTCGTGGGCAGTGCCCGGGCTCCCTGCAGCCTTGGCCTCGTGGGCAGTGCCTGGGCTCCTCGCAGCCTTGGCCTCGTGGGCAGTTCCCGGGCTCCCTGCAGCCTGGTGGGCAGTTCCCGGGCTCCCTGCAGCCTGGTGGGCAGTTCCCGGGCTCCCCGCAGCCTGGTGGGCAGTGCCCGGGCTCCCCGCAGCCTGGTGGGCAGTGCCCGGGCTCCCCGCAGCCTGGTGGGCAGTTCCCAGGCTCCCTGCAGCCTGGTGAGCAGTGCCCGGGCTCCCTGCAGCCTGGTGGGCAGTGCCCGGGCTCCCTGCAGCCTGGTGGGCCATTCCCGGGCTCCCCGCAGCCTGGTGGGCAGTGCCCGGGCTCCCGGCTTGCTTGGGCCCCACCTCTCCCTGGCGTGTGACATTCGAGTTTGCAAACCTTGGTCTTAATGTGCGGCCCGGTGGGGCCAGACGACCACCTCCCTGCCAGTGAGCTTTGTGGCAGGACAGTGGTGGCAAGGTGAGGGGACATTGGTCCCAGTGTAGAATGAGGAGGGGTCTGAGTTAGGACTGTCCTGGAGCCCTGACTGTGAGGTGAGAATGGGCCACTGAAGTTTTTATGTCCATCGAGCATTGATTGGGTGACTGTGGTTCATTCATCATTTGTGCCTTTATTGGCTTCCCACTGTCCTGAGTTAGTTCTGGCTTCAGGGCCTTGGCACTTGCAGACCCCCCCGCCCCCACCTCCTGCACAGCGCACCTGTGGCTCCTCACACAGCTGGCTCCTGCTCCTCTCCGGAAAGACCTCGAGGTCACAGCGGGACCTCCCTGACCTCTATACCTCAGCGGTTCCCCCTCCCATCGCCTGGTTTCATTGCCTTCACAGCCTATTGCAGAATGCGTTTTTTGAGGCCTAGAATTCATGGTAACTCACTTCTCTTCTTCTTCTTCTTTTTTTTTTAAAAGTTTGTTTATTTGTCTGAGAGCGGCAGACACGGTGTGAGCAGAGGAGGGCAGAGAGAGAGGGAATCCCAAACAGGTTCTACACTACCAGCACAGAGCCCGTTGCGGGGCTCGAACTCACAAACCGTGTGATCGTGACTTGAGCTGAAACTGAGAGTCAGACGCTTCACTGGCTGAGCCTCCCCGACGCCCCTTGTGGTAGCTTACTTCCTAAACACCAACAGTGGAGACGAAATGTGTCTGCTGCTCTGTCTCTGACCTCTAAAGCTCCTGAAGGACTTGCCTGATTAGGTCAGGCCCACCCAGGACGATCTTACCTTTTGATTAGAAACTTTAATTGCATCAGCAAGAATACCTTTACCTTGGCCATACTGTATTTGCTAGGAGCAAGTCACGGCTTCCACCCCCCTCCGGGGGAGAGGAGGACACAAAGGCGTGACTTACGGGGTCACCCCAGGCTCTGTCTGCCTGGCACCGCTCTCCCGGGCTCACCCAGCTACTGGGATTACGGTTGCGACCAGTTGAGTTTTCTGACCCACTGTTTTCCATCACATCATTCGTGATGAGGGATTGCTGCAATGGTCCTTTTTTATTTTATTTTTATTTTTATTTTTATTTTTTTGCAATGGTCCTTTAAATGAAGGGCACGCATGTCTTGGGAGGTGTTGGGAAGGGAACATGATGCTGGCCTTCGAAGAAAGGAGTTCCTTTTAAAGGCCAGTTTCTCATTAAGCCACTGGTTCCAAGGCATTTGGCCTGCAAGGACCCGATAAAGGAGATGACCGTGTGTCTGGCCGACGTGAGGTCTCAGCCTCCGTCCGTTCTCTGGTGGTGGATGGCAGCATTCGACGATAGAGCTTTCCGGAGAGATGTCCCATTTGTCTTCCGTGTTTGGTCCAGCCCAGGGCAGGGCTGGGTGCTCAGGCTGAGTGCCGGTGTGGGGGAAATGCTGCAGGGCGGTGCCGAAGGGGCCTTCGGGTCACTGTTCTCGAGGCCGTGCACAGAGCTTGTGTTTTCTCTTCAACACCATATTGAGATCCGTCCATTTCTCACGTAGTAACTGCGGGCCAGTTTGTAACAGAAGTTCATGGTAACCCAGCGTTTGCATGTATTTACTTGGCGGATAACTCAGCAGATAACCTACTTGATAAGGGGCTGGTCGGGCCGTCTGCCTCCCTCCTGAGCCACCATCTCTCTGGTTTTCTGTTACTGTTCTAACAAATTACCAGGTTAATGTGGATATGGTTTTATTTGTTCATTTAAAACATTTTTTTAGTGTTTTTTAATTTATTTTTGAGTGACAGAGAGACAGGGCGAGCAGGGGAGGGTCAGAGAGAGAGAGGGAGACACAGAACTGGAAGCAGGCTCCAGGCTCTGAGCTAGCTGTCAGCACAGAGCCTGACGCAGGGGCTCGAACCCATGAACTGCGAGATCGTGACCTGAACCGAAGCCGGACGCTCATCCCACTGAGCCACCCAGGCGCCCCTGATGTAGATATAGTTTTAAACAGCACCAGTGTATTCTTTCCAAGTTCTGTAGGTCCAAGTTCACTGACAGGTCAAGGTGTCCGCAGGGCTGCCTTCCTTCCAGAGGCTCCCGTGGAAAGTGGGTTTCATGCTCATCTGAGTTGGCAGAATTTTGCTCCTTGGCTGTGGCCCCTGTCATGTACCCCGAACGACCAAAGGCAGCCGGGTCCCGTTCACCCTTCAGGCGTCTGCTCCTTCCTGTTCAGCCTCGTTTCTCTGCCCCAACCTCCTGCCGCTTCTTTCATTTTTAAGGGCTCCTGTGGTTAGACTGGGCTTGCCTGGGTAATCAGGACGCCCTCGCCATCTCGGGCTCTGTGCCCTTAATCACATTGGCAACGTCCCTTTTACCATGGAAGGTAACCTGGTCGCAGGTCTGGGGATTTGGATATTGGCATCTTTTAGGGTGAGGGACATTTTTCTGCCCCATGCACCTGCCCACCGTCTGTCCAGCCACCTGTGTGTGACTGTGTACATGCACGTGTGCATCTGTGGGTGC
>PISW01016343.1:0-13563 GCA_004023785.1 Mungos mungo | reverse complement strand
CATGAGCTGACACTATCAGGATCTCCTGTGTTATGAACTTAGCCTTCTCCATAAAATTAGACATGCTGTCTTTAAGAAAAGACTTTAAACGGAAGCCTTCAGTGACCATTCCCAAATGAATCCACATACACAGAAAAACATTTGTGACCTCTGTGGATGTGAAAGAAATGGTCAGAATGACAGAGGATCCATGACATTCTCGGGTAAAGAGTTGGTGTCCTGTTATAACAGATGTATTTCTTCCACGGTCCTTCCAAACTTACTGCTTATGAGGCCTCATGGATCTTTGCCCTCTTCTTGTACAGTGCCCTCTCCTGCTGGTTTTGTCCTCCTCCTTTCCATGTCGCCAGCCTGCCCAAACAGCTTATCTTCCTCTCCATTTGGATAAGGATCAGTTGGCTCTCTCAAGCCTTTGTCCTACCCAAATACCTAAACTATTGTGATTTAGAGAGTAGTTGAGCTTTGCTTCAGTAGAATCCATCTTTTAAAGAGTTTTATCTATTTACCTGTGATCTATCATCTCTGTGTCAATCTCTAACTCCGTTTGTCTGTGTTTGAGTCACACCTATGGTTATTTCAGGAACTGTGGGTGTCTGAGATTAGCCTGCATCTCTTCTAGCTACCAGAAGAAGACAAGAGATTCTTAGATTTGAAAAAAAGCACTTTATTGCAGTTTGAATAATTATCATTAAAGCGTATCATTTCTGAACTGCCTCAGCTAACTGAGGTATTACCAAGACACAGACTATGACTTGTGGTTGTGTTTTTTTTCTGATACCCTCTGTTAGATACACCCACCAGAGCATTATAGCCAAAATTCTATCTTGTCTGGGATTTTTAAAAATATAGTTTATTATCAAGTCGGTTTCCATATAACACCCAGTGCTCTTACACACAAGTGTTCTACTCCATGGCTATCACCCCGATTCCTCCCCCTCCCCCTTTAGCCCTTGGGTTTATTTTTAGTATTCAAGATTCTCGGTTGAGCTCCTGCATACCTTCTTGGCTCTTGTTGCACCACAGAAGTTACTAATTTTAATGAGATCCAAATTATTATTACCTCCATGGATTGCACTTTCGGTGTTGTATCAAAAGTGATGAGGGGAAAAGTCAAGATGGTGGAGAGGAAGGGAGTTCTGTAAACTTTGTCTGCCCCATCGATCAAATTGAGAAGGATATTACTCTCATCTGCAAGAGCAGAAGGAGAAAATACGGACTCCAGAAGGAAGAGAACCTGAAGGATACCTGAGTGAGTGAATGCGAACTGGGGAGATTGGAAAATGGGCAGGGGAGGTGGGAGCCCCAGCCCAATGTGGGGCAAGCGCATGGAGCCCGAGAGACAAAGGGAAGAGACAGAGTGACTGAACACGCTCATAGTACTGTCTCTGGGAAAGAGGTAAAGAACGCTTAAGCGCACTTGGGGAGAGAAGCTCACTCC
Organism: Mungos mungo; assembly: GCA_004023785.1. Taxonomy (NCBI): domain Eukaryota; kingdom Metazoa; phylum Chordata; class Mammalia; order Carnivora; family Herpestidae; genus Mungos; species Mungos mungo. The sequence goes on along the minus strand of PISW01016343.1, from coordinate 12,125 downwards.
ATAGACAACTGCTGGGTAGCCTAAATCCAGAACCCAGGTGGCGCAAGGGAAAGAACAGCTTCCAGCCCTGCGCCATCTTGGTGAGGAGTTGGTGGCCGCAGCAGCGGTGGTGTCAAGGGTGCTTACTTCGACCTCGGTTTTGGGAGTGGGAGCACGCACCTCATTTCCACTGCACATCTCACTCCCAGCATTGGCCATGCAAACCCTGAATCCCGGGTGCCAACAGGGAAAAAATAGCCCCCACCTCTGTACGATCCTGGCAGGGAGTTGGCGGCAGTAGAGACCTGGGTGCACACTCAGGCTGCAGGAGCTTTCAACTCATTTTCAGCAGCTCCTGGAGCCTCCAGCAACAGCTGGGCACTCATTCCTCCCCCAACTCAAACGCGATCCCAGCTGGGGGTTGGGTCTGTGACGGTGCACACTTCACCTCCTGCTGCATATCTCGCCTCAGGCAGCGGCAGCCAAAATCCCTGCCTGAGCCAAGACAAACCGATTCCTCCCCCTAAGAAGCCAGCCACCAAAACAAATACATCTCATCTGTGGTAGCATAAAAGTGCATGGACTGGAACTTTGAACCGAGGTGGGCCTGGAAAATACAACTCCTCTCAACCGCGGCACAAGGAGATAGGACTCATTAGAGTGGCCTACAGTGCGTAGTTCAGCTGAGGTTGGCTTGCCGCATATCTAATCTCTGCAGACATCAAGGCAGAGCCTCTGAGAGCAGCCTCCAAGACCTACCACACCAAACCACGCCTATCCATGAGGGGGAGCTGCTGTTTTTTTATTTGTTTGTTTTATAATTTTTTTCTTCTTTTTCTTCATTTTTTTTCTTTTCTTCTTTTTCTGTGCGTATTTTTTATCATTATTACTTTTTTTACTTAAATTTTTAAAAATTTTTACTCCTTATTTTCCTTTCTCCTTTCTCCTTTTTTTTTTTACCTTCTTGCAATCCAGATATATTCTCCTATATCTCATCCCTACCTCTCCCCTCAACTGGTCATATGCTTTTAGACTGACCACTGTCCTTTGTTGTCTCTGACCCCCTTTATTTATTTATTTTTTCTTTTTACTTTTTCTTTTTCTTTTCTTCTTCTCTTCTTTTCATCTCTTTCCTCTCTATTCTCTTTACTTTCTTTCCCCCTTTTAATGTGTTTGTTTGTTTGATTTGTCTGTGCATTTGTGTGTTACTGTTCCCTCTGTGTTTGTCTGTCTGTTTTCCTTCTTAAGGCTACACCAAGAAACAAGCCAAAGTGTGCATGACAGCGAGTCCCAAATATTGCTGAGTAGGGAAATAAAATATTCAAAGGCACAACAAGAGAAACTGAGAGACACCATTACAAGAATATTTCCTGAAGCGGCAGGCCCTGGACAGTCAATAAGCCTCCTTTAACAGAGAAATATTAACAGGTGCACAGTGCACAACGAGCTTTCTAAAGGTGACAAGAGACAGAAAACTAGCAAAAATGACAAAGCAAAAGAGTTCTCCCCTGAAGAACATTGAGGAGGAAGTCACAGCCACAGAACTGCTCAAGGCAGATCTAGACAATATACCGGATCAAGAATTTTAAAAACTTGTATAAAATTAATCGCTGGGGTTGAGAAAAGCATCAAAGAATCAACTGAGACAATGACTAGGCACTGTGATGAGTTTAAAAAGGCTATAGATGAGGTGAATAACAAACTGGAGGCAGCCACCTCAAGGATTGACGAGGCAGAGAGAAGAATAGGTGAATTAGAAGATACCGTTATAGCAAAGAGGAAGCTGAAAGAAAGAGAGAGAAATTAATCCAGGAGCAGGAAAGGAGAATTCAAGACCTGAGTGATACAATCAAGCAGAACAACATCCGTATCATAGGAATTCCTGAAGAGGAGACAGAGAGAAAGGTCCTGAAGGGATACTAGACCAAATTATAACTGAGAATTTCCCGAATCTGGGAAAAGAAATAGACATTCAAATTCAAGAGGCACAAAGAACGCCCTTAAGACGTAACTTGAATCGGCCTTCGGCACGACAATTCTTAGTGAAACTGGCAAATTATAAAGATAAAGAGAGAATTCTGAAAGCAGCTAGGGAGAAAAGGGCCCTAACATACAAAGGGAAACCTATCAGAGTGGTTACTGAACTATCTAATGAAACTTGGCAGGCCAGGAAGGAATGGCAGGAAATCTTCAATGTGATGAACAGAATAAACATGCATCCAAGAATCCTTTATCCAGCAAGCCTGTCATTCAAAATAGAAGGAGAGATAAAAGTGTTCCCAAATAAACAAAAATTGAGAGAATTCATGACCACCAAAACAGTGCTATAGGAAATCCTAAGAGGGACTCTATAAGGGAAATGTTGCCAAGAATACAAGGTGCAAGAGACACCACTATAAATATGAATTCTAGGGAGAACACAATGACTCTAAACCCACATTTTTCAATAATAACACTGAATGTAAATGGATTGAATGCTCCAACCAAACGACACAGGGTAGCAGAATGTACAAAAAAACAAACCTCATCTATTTGCTGTCTACAAGAGACTCATTTTCGACTGGAAGACACCTTCAGGTTGAATGCAAAGGGATGGAGAAATATCTATCATCCGACTGGAAGCCAAAAGAAAGCTGGAGTAGCCAAACTTATATCAGACACTCTGGACTTTAATGTAAAGGCAGTAACAAGAGATGAAGAAGGACATTATATAATAATTACAGGATCTCTCCTTCAGGAAGAGCTAACAATTATAAATATCTATGCGGCAAATTTGGGAGCGCCCAAATAAATAAAACAATTAATCACAGAAAGAAACAATCTTATTGACAAAAATGTGCTAATTACAGGGGACTTTAATACTCCACTGACAGCAATGGATAGATCAACCAGACAGAAAATCACTAAGGAAACAATGGACCTGAAGGACACATTGGAACAGATGGAACTGATAGATATATTTAGAATTCTGCATCCTGAAGATAGGAAATTCACCTTCTTTTCGAGTGCACATGGAACATTCTCCAAGATTGATCACATCCTGGGGCATAAAGCAGCTCTCCATAAGTATAAACGAATAGAGATTATACTATGCACACTTTCAGATCACAATGCTATGAAACTTGAAATGAACCACAGGAAAAAGTCTGGAAAACCTCCAAAAATGTGGAGATTAAAAACCACCCTACTAAAGAATGATTGCATTAATCAGGCAATTAAGAAATTAAAAAATATATGGAAACTAACGAAAATGAAAATACAACAATCCAAAATCTCTGGGATGCAGCAAAGGCAGCCTAAGAGGAAAGTATATTGCAATCCAGGCCAATCTCAACAAACTAGAAAAAGCGCAAATTCAAAATTTAACAGAGCACCTACTGGAACTAGAGGGGAAGCAGCAAGAGCCCCCAAACCCAGCAGAAGAAAAGAAATAATAAAGGTCAGGAAAGAAATAAACAATATAGAATCCAAAAGAACAGTCGAGTGGATCAATGAAACCAAGAGTTGGTTCTTTGAAAAAATAAACAAAATCGATAAACCTCTAGCCAGGCTCCTCAGAAAGAAAAGAGAGCACCCAGATAGACAAAATCATGAATGAAAAAGGACCTATTACAACTAATCCCTTAGAAATACAAGTTATCATCAGAGATTACTATGAAAAATTATATGCCAACAAACTGGACAACGCAGAAGAAATGGCCAAAGTCTTAAATGCACAGGCAGTGCCAAAATTCAAACAGGAAGAGATAGAAAGCATGAATAGACCAATAAGCAGTGAAGAAATCGAATCCATTATCAAAAATCTCCCAACGAATAAGAGCCCAGGACCAGATGGCTTCCCAGGGGAATTCTACCAGACATTTAAAACAGAGCTCATACCCATTCTTCTCAAACTATTCCAAAAAAATAGAAATAGAAGGAAAACTTCCAAATTCATTCTATGAAGCCAGCATCACCTTGATACCCAAACTAGACAATGACCCAGCAAAAAAAGGACAACTACAGACCAATATCCTTAATGAATACAGATGCAAAAATACTCAACAAGATACTAGCAAATCGAATTTAATAGCATATGAAAAGAATTATCCATCATGATCAAGTGAAATTCATTCCTGGGTTACAGGGCTGGTTCAATATTCGCAAATCCATCAATGTGATCCATCACATTAACAAAAGAAGGGGAAAAAAACATATGATCCTGTTGATCGATTCAGAAAAAACATTTGACAAAATACAGCACCGTTTCTTAATAAAAACCCTTGAGAATGTCGGAATAGAAGGAACTTACCTAAACATTATAAAAGTAGTTTATGAAAAGCCCACAGCCAATATTATCCTCAATGGGGAAAAACTGAGAGCTTTCTCCCTGAGATCAGGAACAAGACAGGGGTGTCCACTCTCAGCACTGTTGTTTCACATAGTGCTGGAAGGCATAGCATCAGCAATCAGACAACAAAAGGAAATAAAAGGCATCAGAATTGGCAAAGAAGAAGTCAAACTCTCACTTTTTGCAGATGACATGATACTCTACATGGAAAACCCAATCGACTCCACCAGAAGCCTTCTAGAACTGATGAGTGAATTCAGTAAAGTTGCAGAATACAAAATCAATGTACAGAAATCAGTTGCATTCCTATACACCAAAAGTGAAGCAGCCGAAAGAGAAATAAAGAAACTGATTCCATTCACGATTGCACAAGAAACTATCAAATACCTAGGAGTAAACCTAACCAAGGATTTAAAAGACCTATACAAAACTTATGAAAGAGATTGAAGAAGACACCAAGAAGTGGAAAAACAGTCCCTGTTCATGGATCGGAAGAATAAACATTGTGAAAATGTCATTACTACCCAAAGCAATCTACACATTAAATACAATTCCCATCAAAATTGCACCAACATTCTTCTCAAAGCTAAAACAAACTATCCTCAAATTTGTATGGAACCACTAAAGACCCCGAATAGCCAAAGTTATATTGAAGAAGAAAACCAAAATGGGAGGCATCACAATCCCAGACGTTAGCCTCTACTACAAAGCTGTCATCATCAAGACAGTATGGTATTGGCACAAAAACAGACACATAGACCAATGGAATACAATAGAGAACCCAGAACTGGGCCCACAAATGTACAGCCAACTAATTTTTGACAAAGCAGGATAGGGTATCCGATGGAAAAAAGACTGCCTCTTTAGCAGGTGGTGCTAGGAGAACTGGACAGCAACATGCCGACGAATGAAACTAGACCAGTCTCTTACACCATACACAAAAATAAACTCAAAATGGCTGAAGAACTTGAATGTGAGACAGGAAACCATCAAAACCCTCAAGGAGAAAGTAGGAAAAAACCTCCTAGACCTCCACCACAGCAATTTCCTACTTGACACATCCTCAAAGGCAAGGGAAATGAAAGCGAAACTGAACTCTTGGGACTTCATCAAGATAAAAAGTTCTGCACTGCAAAGGAAACAATCAAGATTACTAACAGGCAACCAACAAAATGGGAAAAGATAGTTGCAAATAACATATCAGATAAAGGGTTAGTATCTAAAATCTACAAGGAACTCACCAAACTCCACACCCACAAAACAAATAACCCAGTGAGGAAATGGGCAGAAGACATGAACAGACACTTATCCAAAGAGGACATCCAGATGGCCTACAGGCACAGGAAACGATGCTCAACATCACTCACCATCAGGGAAACACAAATCAAAACCACACTGAGATACCACCTCACGCCAGTCAGAGTGGCTAAAATGAACAAATCAAGAGACTATAGATGGTGACGAGAGCGTGGAGAGACGGGCACCCTCCTACACTGTTAGTGGGAATGTAAACTGGTGCAGCAGCTCTGGAAAACAGTGTGGAGGTTCCTCGAAAAACTATCCATAGAACTCCCTTATGACCCAGCAATAGCACTGCTAGGGATTTACCAAAGAGATACAGAAATGCTGAGGCATAGGAGCACATGTACCCCAATGTTCATAGCAGCAATGTCAACAAAAGCCAAAACATGGAAAAAGCCTAAATATTCATAACCTGATGAGTGGATCAAGAAGATGTGGTATATATATACAATGAAGTACTACATGGCAATGAGAAAGAATGATATATGGCCATTTTTAGCAAAGTGGTTGGACCTTGAGGGTGTCATGCTAAGTGAAATAAGTCAGGCAGAGAAGGATAGATACCATATGTTTGCATTCATGGGTCTAACAGGACAGACCTGGCAGGGGACCATGGGGAGAGGAAGGGGGAAAGAGAGCGGGGAAGTGTGAGGGACACAGATCAAGGGAGACTACTGAATACTGGAGACGAACCATGGACTGAAGGGAGAGGGGGATGGGGGAGGGGGTGATGGTCATGTGGGGGGCACTTGTGGGGAGAAGCACTGGGTGTTATATGGAAACTAATTTGACAATAAACTATTATAAAAATATGTATTCATTTTTCAGGGAGAGACAGAGTGCAAGGGCGGAGGAAAAGAGAGAGAGGGAGACAGAGAACCCAAAGAAGGCTCCAGGCTATGAGTTATCAGCAGAGAGCCCAACATGGGGCTCAAACTCAGGAAACAGAAGATCATGACCTGAGCCAATGTCAGCCTCTTAACTGACTGAGCCACCCAGTGGCCCATCTCATGGTCAATCTTGAGAGGAGGAGGAGTTGCTCTTTCTTCAGGAACAAAGAAAACGTTATCCTGAAACATAATCAACTCCTGGTATAGAGCTGTGAGGCTTGTAGAAATTACACTAAAAGATTTAGAAGAGTACATAGTCCTAGTTGGTAAAGTGGCGTCAGGGTTGGAGAGAATTGACTCGAGTTCTGAAAGCAGTTCTGTGGCTAAAATGCTACGAGAGAGCATCACAAGATACAGAGAAATCAGTGTGAAAGGAAGCCTCAGTCAATGCAGTAAACTCCATTGATGTCTTTTTTAGAAACTGCCACGTCCAGCTTGCTGGGGCCTCACAAAGGAAGGAAGGAAGGAAGGAAGGAAGGAAGGAAGGAAGGAAGGAAGGAAGGAAGGAAGGGAGGGAGGGAGGGAGGAAGGGAGGAAGGAAGGAGGGAAGGAAAGAATGAAGGAACAGAGAGAGGGAAGGAGGGATAGAGGGGGGAAGGAAATAAAGATAATGCCACCTCCACTCTAAGTTTCAGGAATGCCCACTCAGACCTGTCATGTAGCATTCAATATGGAGGTAAGACCCTCCACCAGCATAAAGTTTGTGACTTACTAAAAGCTCAGAAGATGGTTAGAATTTTTGCAATTAAGTGGTGTTAGTCCTTCTGCTCATTGCTATTTTAAATATAATGTATATATAATGCTAGTGCATACTCAATAGACTGCAATACACTGAGAACATGACTTATGAGAACTGGGGAGGTGAAAAATTCATTTGAATTCTTATTGAGGTATCTGCTTCACATTGTGGTCTGGATCCAAATGTGCAGTATCACCAAGGTGTGCCTGTAAATGGAGAAACATACCTTAGCATAAACAATGGCATCAGGTATTGATACCTAACAACTGATGTGATTTCGATCTCCAGATGTGATGATTTTCTTCATATTTAGGTTTATTTTGTTTTTCAGTGGATCCTTGGTGTATATCTGATATCATATCAGAAATTACTAAAAAATAAATACACACCTCTTAACATATTCTGTTTTGATTCAGTGTATGCATCAATCTTCTTATACTGGCCTTAGTTTACACTCAAATAGCTTTTCTGGATCATTAGTCTGAGATGGAGATATCTTTATGCAATCGAAATAGATTTCCAGCATTTCCCCAAACTTGATATTATTCCATGGTGGTTATCAATTAGTCATTTCATCTCAACACCCCTCTTGATGCATTTAAAGAGGTGAATGAAAAACATTCTTGATACTGAATATATCTGGCTAAGATTAAAAACCCCGTTTTAAATTAAAAATTTTTAATATTTTATTTATTTTTGTGAGATAAAGAGACAGAGTATGAGCTGGGAAGGGACAGAGAGAGGGGAGATGGGGAGACATAGAATGTGAAGCAGCCTCCAGGCTTTGAGTTGTCAGCACAGAGCCTGACACAGTGCTCAAATCCATGAAATGTGAGGTCATGTTCTGAGCAGAAGTTGGACACTTAACCAACAGAGCTGCCCAGGTGCCCTCTTGTCTTTTAAATATAGAGAATACATTGATGGTTACCAGAAGGGAACTGGATGGGAGGCATGGGTTATAGAGCTGATGGGGCAAAAGTATGCACTTGAAGTACACTTGAAACTGATATCATAGTATATATTAACTAACTGGAATTATAAGAAAATCAAAGATAAATCACGTTCTCCGTGTGTTTGGAATAATATGCAACATCCCTATAGTATTAGATTGAAATAATGATGTTTTGTAATTAAAAAAAAAAGGTTAAATGTTGGCTCTTCCACACAACATGGAGTATCAAGAGTTGGTCAAGTTGCATTGTGCACAAAAATGGTGTCAGTGGTTCTTGAGATGGAATGATCCCGCCACCATTTTTGTGTGGCCTCACAGTGCGTGCATACTTGGGAAATTGCTCTTGCAATGACTGCATGATGCAACATTTCATGATCTGCAGATCTTCATGCCATCACTTTTCATGAAATGTTCACTTATCATGCTGCCCAATTTATCAGAAAATGGAAAGGAAAAAATGTTATCCAAGAGTAAATGTAAATGTACAGCAGACTATCTATACCCACGGAACATTACTGTTTTGTTAGTGTCACACTTAGGATCAGCAGGGGTTTCATAAACACCATTACTTGTGCTTCACACCTCCCCCATCTTTATTCTGTGCGTTGTTATGTCTTCAGGACTCATTTCTGGGAGTGAAGCTCCAGCTGTGGCCCTTGAGGAGGGAACAGGGTTCTGTTGTGCCTGAGTTTTGTCAGAGGATCTTGGTGCAGTTCGACTCCCAGTGCTGTAGCAGGATTTGAGATGTTTCTAGGAGGGCAATGTTTCTGAAGACAAGGAAGGAGAAACTCATGGTATGACCTTCAGATCCGTGCTGTTTGTCTTAGAATCCATTCTATGACAAAGAACATAGAAAGGCAAACTTTTCTGATTCAAAGGTGCTTCTACCTGTGGGGAGGCCTGTACCAAGGGAATGTATGTCAATTTATTAGAGTTTCCAGTATAAGGACTGTGAACAGAGTGACTGAAACAACAGAAATTTGTTTCAATTCTGGAGGCTCAAAGCCTAAGATCGAAGTGTCCTTAGTGCCTTTTTCCTTTTGAGGGTCCTGGGTGAGGATCTATTTCAGGCCACAGGCCAGCTTCTTCTTCCTTGACACGTGGCAGCATAAATTCACATGGTGTTCACCCTGTGTGCATTTGTTTTTCCAAATCTCCACTTTTTTATATCTTGCCAGTCATGTTGGTTCAGGTGTCTACCTACTCTGGTATGACATCATCTTAAGGAATTTCATCTGCATTGACCCTATTTCCAAATAAGGTGACATTCTGATGTCCTGGAGGCTAAGACTTCAGCATATTAGGTTTGACCAGACACAGCGAAACCATAAAAGAAGGGCTATGTTGATGCCATAAAAATGCATGTTTGCAAAATACGGTTTTTCTAAGTAGTGAGAAACGGTGAAGATTTGAAGAGCAAAGGGTAGAAACGTCTTCTGCAAACAAATACTCATTTCCTGGTCAGATGCCATGTTTTTTCCTTGTCCTGAGAGGCTGTGTGTTTATAACTTGAAAACGTTTACTTGTCTCTGTCATCCCTGTCCCCCTGGCCCCTTCTCCTGGCCTTCAGTGTCACTCATATCCAGTCTCCTCTCCAGCGTTTTCTGTTGTCCTGGGCCCGTGTTGCCTCCTGCCCAGGCTGCTGCTTTCCCTCAGGCTTTGCATCCTTTCCTACCTGCTGGTCTCTAGAGGTGCCAGCTAGAAATGTGTAGTTGTTCTTGGTAATTGGCAACCGGGGAGAAAGTTTGCACAAATATTCTCAGGTCCCAAGCCTGTCACTGCCAGTGCTGCTTCAGGTGAAATGGTAATTGCCGTTGTGAGGGGAGGGTAGGTCACAGAGTCATAAATTCACATCTCAGGGCCCGGCTGCCCACCTTGCACATGCACCCACTGCTCTCCCGGTCACACGGAGCCCATCATGCAGGCAGCAGGAAGAAGTTGGTGGGTTTTCTCTGTGTTCATCTGAGAGAGAGACTCTGTAAGGGAAGGATTGTTTCAGGAGTCCAGGTACGTGAACATTTGGCCCGAGGGTGTTTTCTGCATTTGAATCTGGTTCTGTGATGAAGCCACACAGGAATGTGGAAACCTCCTGAGCCAGGGGCTGAGCTGGCAGAGAGAGATGGGGTCCTAGACCTATCCCCACCCTGATGGCTCCTGAGGCACGTAGTTTAATGCTCACTGACAGGGCCTATGTGGTTTTTCCCAAGTGGTCATGGAATCTGATTTTTCTTAAGTTTTAATTTTAATTGTGGCTGTTACTTATAGATATTTGATTAGTTATAGATATATAATATACTAATCCAACTCTTTCTCCAAAATAATGTGATTTTTTATGTACTTCAGAACTATTTGTAGAGAGAGTGTCCTGTTTATCCTGTGTTACATGGACCATAGACATTATTGTAGGATTTCTTTTCTTATGGTTTTTTATGTTTTTTTTTTTAAATTTATTTTTGAGAGATAGAGCATGAGCAGGGGAGGGTCAGAGAGAGAGGGAGACACAGAATCTGAGGCAGTCTCCAGGCTCTGAGCTAGCTATCAGCACGCAGCCCGACATGGGGCACGATCCCACAAACCGTGAGATCATGACCTGAGCTGAAGCCGGACACTTAACCGACTGAGTCACCAAGCGCCCCTATTGTGAGATTTCTAAGGTACATCAGAACCTTCATTCAAAATACAGAATGTGATGAATCTCTAGTGTCATGTGATCATGTGTAGAAAAAGTGTGTCTAAGGGGCATCTGGATGGCTTAGTTGGAAGATCATGGGACTCTTGATCTCAGGATCCTTAGTTTGAGCCCCATGTGGTATATAGAGATTAATTAAATAAGTACAACTTCAAAACTAAAGAAACATTTTTCTGATGGCAGGTGCTGGTTTAGATATGTTTTCTCCAACTCCAGGTATTTAAAGTGTTAAAGATATTAGAAGTGTTTCTGATATTTAAAGAGAAGCCTTTCCAAGGAACAGGGAAGCAGCACTTAAGAAAAATGTAACAGTAATTTTCTCACAAGATTCTTAGCCTCTAATGTAACTTGTTGTATTTCTGCTCTATTAAATATTATACAACAAATGCAAATTATTTCACTTACATGTCGTACAAGGTTTTTGCCTAACATTCCATTATATGTGTGCTGTGTCCTCCTTTCCTTTCCTCTACTCTCTTTTCCTCTCCTTTCCTTTCCTTTCAATAGGCTTCCTGTCTGACACAGACCTGAACACAAGGCTTGAACTCAAGACCAGAAGACATGAGCTAAGCTGAGATCAACAGGTGGATTCTTCACTTACTGACCAAAGCACCCTTTGTATTTCAATATCTTTCACAAATCATCCTGAAGTTTTACTAATATTACGTAACTCACGATTTAAGAAATTAATACCTGTATATTCTGAATAATATTTAAGCAGGAACCACTGTCTCTGTCCTGAGTTCCTGTGACTCACAGCATTATACTTTTGTTCCTGGAATAAAACAAATGATTCTTTCTCTTGCCATTCTAATACGGAGAACTTCTTGCATTCATTCAGTCCAGGTTGTCACGGGGTAGGAAACTGTAGCTGTGTAGTCCAGCAGTCAGTGCATCTACATTTTGCTGAGGTCTCTAGTGTGTTATTCACAGTGTACAGTTGCTTATAGAAAGGGTATTCCTAAATAAGTGGACTGTCGTCATTAGGAATACCTGAATATACATACCTCTATCTATGTTGAAATGGCAAATAGAAACATAAAGCTAAAGGTAGATCTGGTTTATTTAGAGAACACAGCTAAGTCGAGTTTTCATAGATCATAATTAAATGCACTAACTTTCTGTCCAGACTAGCCAGGTTCTCATGACCTCTCTGCCCCTGATTGAGTGAATGTAGACAAAACTTAACCTCTCTGTGCTTCTGTGGTCCTTATCTTTCTCAGGAAGGCAGTAGAGCCTGCCTA
>PISW01016342.1:0-13562 GCA_004023785.1 Mungos mungo | reverse complement strand
CCCCAACCCCACATCACCCCACACCTCACATCACCCCAACCTCACCTCACCCCAACCTACATCACACCAACCCCACAGCACCCCATGCCCCACAGCACTCAGCATCCCACAGCACCCCCAATTCACATCACCACACACCACACAGCACCAACACTCCACATCACCCCAAACCCACAGCACCCACACCCCACAGCACCCAGCACTTGCTCCACACGCAGGCTGGGGCCCTGCCCTGAGGGACCTGGGAAGGCGGGAGAGACTCTCCCGCTCAGGGACGGCTGTGTGAACCTGGTTTTGGTTTCTTCAGGGAAGACGGAGAGACCCAGGTGCACCTCGACCGGTCTGGCTGGACTGTCCATCCCATGCTCAGTGGTCCCCTTGGCCTGGTGCAAACCTGGCCTCACCAGGAGGCCCCCAGGGACCCTGGAGACAGGCTGCAGACACGGCCCCCCCCGAAGTGGACGCTCTTCCCCGGCCTGTGCCACAGACGTGTGCACGCACCCAAAGTGGGTGTGAGAGCCCCTGGGGCTGCCCCCAAACCCCTGTGCCCACACCGCTGGAGTTGGTGTCCCTGGGGAGACAGGGCAGGCGAGGGAGGCCAGACCATGCCAGCTCCCCACCACGTGGGCCAGCACTGGGCACCTGTGCAACACGCCCCGCTGGGCACCTTAGCCTACGGCAGAGGAAGGGGCCCTCCACCAAGTACAAGGGGGTTTTGACAAGGAACTTTCCACTGAGTTACTATAGCAGATATGACCACAGTAATAGACCCAGCAGCAAAAACCGGCCAGAGACCCAGGGCCCTCCTGCCCGGTTCCTGAGGGTCACGGCGGGACCCTCAGCCCACATCTACCCACAGCCGGGACTTCAAAGGGCTCTGAGGTGACCACACAACCCCACTGGCAGAAACAGACCTGCTCAAGGGGAACCTGGGCAGGAAGGACAGCGTCTACCCTGGACAAACTCCCGGTGGGCAGGACCCCTGGAGACCCCAGGGGGCTGACAGGAGTGGACCCTGGAGCTGGGCCCACACTAGGCTGCGGACGAGCTCACGGACATTAGGGGCAGGACAAGGTGGGCGGGGAGTGGGGCACCTCCCAGCTCGTGCCATCCTCAAGGACGTGGGTCCCATCCTGGCCGGGAGGTGCAGGCTCTGGTCATGGCCCGAAGGCGAGACAGTGCGTGGCCCCCAGGGAAAGCCCCTGTTCGGAACCCAGAGCTGTGCTCCCCTCCACACCACCAGGCTCCGGGAAAGGACACTGTCCAGGGCCTTATCCAGCTCTCAGCCACGCGGCTGGCCCCCTGGCTCTGGCCCTCCGCTGCACGTTGTGGGGTCGCCAGTCTCCTCCTAAGCACACTCTGCCCCTGCCCACGCCCAGGCTTCTGTTCCCAGCAGGGACACCCCCGCTGGGTGGACCTTCCTGGGACACTGGCCCCAGGACTTCAAGAATTTTAACTGGGGAGGGGGCAGTGTGACCATATCTACTGTGTGACTTCCAGACGCAGCCCAAAGCTCCCAGAAGGGCAGCCTGGGAGGACAAGGCAAAGGGCATGGGTGTTGGGAACTGTCACCCCACAGGGCCTGTCTGGAAGCAGTGGGGCAGCCCTGGGCAACCTCCTCCCCTCTGCCCACCCCATCCAGGGCTTCTTGGACCTGAACCAGCCCCAAGCCCTTGCCAGCCCACCGCAGGCTCCCACAGTGGACAGCTTCTCACTGGCCAGCTCGTGGCCCCCATGCGGCTCTCCCCACCCTGGAGCAGCTGTTCTGAGCTCCACCAATGCAGCAGACCCCCACGTCCACGGCCAGCCTGCCCCACGCCTCCCAGTCCTGACGTCCACCTTGTACCAGCCCAGGTGTGCTGGGCACGGCCTCTTCCCTCCCAGCCACCCAGGGCTGCAGACTGCGGCCTCCAGGCTCCCACTCTGACATCTGGCTCGTGTCCCGGTCCCAGGACAACTCCTTGTGGCCCCTGGGCCCTCTCTGTCTGAGGAAGTGGCTCCCACCAGCTCCGCCTGCAGGGACCAGGCCTGGTTATTGTCACAGGGCATCACACAGTGGTTTATAACTACGGGTACCACAGTGATGCCCCTCATAGCAGAAACCAGGCCAGGACCACATGCTGGCTACGGCCCACCTTCTGTCCCTGGGCCTGGCTGCTCACACTTTTCTGTCTGAGGCATCGACCTCTGGCCTCTGGACGTAGAGGGAAGGGCCCCTCTCGCTGGGGTCCGTCCAGAGGGCCTCCAGAGCAGACGGATTCTGTACGAGGAGGTGGCATCCATGTAGCCAGAGGGCTGTGCTGGGGCCGGGCAGGAGGAAACCACAGGCCTGGGTGCACATAGAGGATGAGGGGCCAGGACCTCTGAGCCACGTTGCCCAAGCCCAGCAGGGCAGTGAGCACAGAGCCCCCAGGCTGGCACAATTCACCCCACATCTGACCAGCCATCCACCCTCCACAGAGGTGCCGTCAGTGAACAGTCCTAGATGCCTAGCTCCTCACCACAAACTGCAGATGAGTCATGTCAGGGTCAGGACCCAGGGGGACCCAGGGCCCCGCCATCAGGCCCCAGTTCCCAGCCCAGCTCCCACTCCACCTCCCAGGTGGACAAATGCCTCAGCGTGTCCCTCAGAGACAGAGTGAAGGCGCCGTGGGCTCGGCCAGGACAGGCTGAGCAGCTGTGAGCAGGGCCCTCCCCTGGGCCTCGGGGAAAGGACATATTGTCTGAGCCTCTGTCACTGTGGGCCATGGGGTAGTACCTCCCACAGTGACATGGCCTACACTCAAAACCAGCCTCCCTCCCCAGGGCCCAGTGCCTCCTGCTTGGGGCGGGCCTATCACCTGCCAATTGTCATCGGAGGCTGCAGACCTCAAGCCTGTGCTGTCCCAAGACAGGGCTGGGGACACTGTACTCTGGGCCCCAAGGTGCAGTGCAAGTGCCCTGGGAGGAAAGGGTACGGACAGCACAGACCTCCAGAGCCAGCCCCCTCCTCCCACCTGACGGCTTTGCTCCCAGGGAGGCGCCCCTCCAAGGACCAGAGGACAGCACCGAGCTCTCCCCCCAGCAGGCCCTCCTGCACCCTGGGCTCAGGCCTGGGCATGTGGAGGGCGGACGGCAGCCGGCAGGTCCTCTGCCTGGAGCCCTCCCTGCGGCCCAGCCCTCCCCTCCTCTCCCTGCTCCCTGAGCTCTCCCATCCTATTCCTTCCTCCTGCTGTGCGAAGGCCCCTCTGGGGAGGGGAAGCCACAGAGGATGGGGAGCCGGGCTCCACACGGTGACACTCTCTGCAGAGCGAACACCAGGCAGCGGCTGGAGTGGGGGTGGCTCAGGCCCAGAACCTGACCCAGAGCTGAGCCGACCCCTGCAAGTACTCTGAAAGCCTGTGGCCCAGGCGGGGTGCTGGCCTGTCTCCCAAGTCCCGGTGCCCGAGACCTCACACCTGTCAGGTGGAGAGCAGGTGTAGAGGGCATAGCCAATGCAGGGGAGGGGCTGAGACTGCTACAGGGGGAGTTGGGCTGGGGGCCAACCTTCCACCCCCACTCCCACCCCCACCTCCGGGGGACCAGGAGGGAGGGGAGATTCTGCCTGCCACCCTCTCATGGGGGAATGGCCCCCACAGTGGCTTAGGACAGACCCAAAAGCCCTTCCTTGAGCCCTCTGCCCACAGGAACCCCGCTCCTGCTGACAGTGACCAGCCAGCAGACCCCTCACAGGCAGGACACACCCCACATGCCCAGGGCCCCAAGGAGCAGGAGGCCAGCCCACCAGACCTGGGCTCAGGCTGCAACCCTGCTCCATGCAGCGTGGGCCGGGGAGGCTAGCCTCTGCCTCAGAGCCCACACACCCACCTGGCACTCAACCAGACTCCAGAATGGACTGAACGTGCCCCCAGAACCCTCATGTACTGGAACGCCATGCCCCCAGAGCTCAGGAGAGGTGTTCAGCATGGAGAAGCCCCCGCCCATACATCACACAAGACCAAGAAGGGGGCCGAGCCCCAGCAGGTCGGGTGTATGAGCCAGTCTGTGTTATGGTGGTACAGTGGAAGCTGGCCTTGCAGTGACACTCTCCAGGCCAGAAACTCTGGCCCCCAAGTGGGTCCACCGGCAGAGGGCCCGCCTCCTGGTCAGAGGTCTGCATCCTCCAGCCCAGCTCAGGGGGACAGCAACAGCCTGAGGAGGGGTCCTGGTCCTGGAGACAGGCTGCCCAAAGTAGCCTCCTGACCTGGGGTCCTTGGTGGATTTTGTGCGGGCCTGAGACTGGGTGGGTAGTAGCGGGTGGGCCCACAGTGCCTCAGGCCATTCATAAAACCGGCCTGTGGGCCCTCCAGCCAGCAGACTTCCACCCAGCAGCCCATTCCTTCCGGTGGGGGGCTTGCAGCCAAGAAGGAGCCTAGAGGACTCTGAGCAGCCCAGGGTCAGTGTGTCTGGTGGGATATAGCAGTGAGACATGGGTCGTGGTCAGAACTGCCCCCGTGGCCTTGGGGGCCCAGCCTGGAGCAGTGGTCAGACAGGGGAGCCCGCCCTCAGCCAGGAGGTGTCCACAGGCCCCTTGGGTGACCGGTTGTCCCGGATAATTAGGCGACCCCCATTTCAGGTTCAGGACAGGAGGCCGGGCTGGGCAGTGGGGAGCTGGGCCCTATCCTTACCCTACAGAGCAGACCCTGGAGCCCAGTGCCCTTCAGGGAGACACAAGCATCTGCTCCTATCGCTCCTGCCCTTGGCCAGGGGTTGACAGGTGGGACCCCTCACACCACTGAATCAGAGCCAGTGCCCAGAGCAGAGACCTGTCCTCTGCCCTCTGCCGAGGTTGGCTGCGTATGAGCTCCCCGAGAACAGACCTGCCGCTGCCTCTGCTGGACAGAGCCCACCCAGGCCACAGGGCCCTTTAGGAACGCCCGGCTGGCAGCTGGCCCGTGAGGTGCCAGTCGGCCGTCAGCCCCCAAGCAGGCAGCACCAGGAAGACTCCCTAGAGGGCCCCGCCCACCCCTCCTGCCCATATCCCACTGACCCCACTGCCCTCCCCTGTGGAGAGGGCCATCCAGGCAGTATCCTCCCCGGAAGCCCCCAAGCCGCAGCCTTGGGTCCTCCATAGCCCCTGTCCCAGCACTGAGGACTCGGCCACATGGGGCAAGGAGGGGCTACCAGCCCACAGCAGGACTCCCAAAAGCCAGAGCCCAACATGTGGAGCAGGGCAGAGGAGCCAGGTCATCTCTGAGGCCCCCACCAGCCTGCACCCACCCACCTGTCACCCAGGACCTGTCTCCAGAGGGTATTGAGCTCCCAGCTCATGGGGCTCCCTTCCTGGGTGGAGGCTCATCCAGCTGGGCCCCACCAGCCATCACTGGTCGTGGGTGCACAGCCAGCAGGGCTCCAGGCATCCTGTTCCCTCTGGTGCCCAGGGCTCTGCACCAGACTCCCTGGGCAAGAAGTAGATAAGCGCCAGGCAGCAAACCCCCTCTTGCCTCCCCTTACCGCCCAGCCCCACTCCTCCACACCCCTCCCTGTCCTCAGGCCTGGGAAGTTTTCCAGTACTTTACCTAAAGCTGGGCATTCCCTCTATGGGTGTCCCTGCAATTTCTCTCCTGGTTGTTAGCACGGGGGGCACACGCGGCCCTGGGGGTGTGCAGACGTTTGCACACATGCAGTGTGAGTGTGTGTGTCAGTCAGGGCCCCTTCCTAGAGGACGAGGCACTCTAGCTGCAGGTGGAGAGGAGTAGCATCCAGGACTTGGCGATGGGGACCCAGGGGCTGGCAAGGATGCCCCCTGGGAGGACGGGGAGCCTCAGATGGGGGAGCCTGGGGAGTCTGAGGCCCTGGGGACCTGCAGCAGGACTCTGGAACGAGCTGGAGCTCGAGACAGGGCTGGGCTCACTGTGGTCTGGGGTCCGAGATGGTGACAGAGGGGGCTAGGGTACACGGGGACACAGATTTGCAACGCCCAGGCACAGAGGAGCACCCACAGCCCTGGAGCCCGCAGGAGGGTAGGGCACCATAAGCCAGTGCTCCTGCCCCCAGGTAGCGGACAAGTCCCACTTTTCCAGGTCCCTGAGTTCAACACCCTCAAGCTTGGGTGCACTCAGACCTCCCCCATTTACAGAACCAGATGCAACCATTCTGGGGTGCATCCCAGGGAACCCCTTGCAGACCTGAATAAGGACACACTCCTGCCAGGGCACACTGTTCAGCCAGCAGCCTGGAAGAAGCCACCCCTTCCCTCCCTGCCTAAAGACGACAGCCCCCAGATCACACTCACCAGTCCCACAAGACTGACCACTGAGAAGGTCCTTACAGTGAACCTCACCCTCCCCACACTCCCCCTTCTGATCCTAGAACCCAGCAGCCTCAGGGTGAAACACACACTCACAACGGTCACGCGGTCTCCTCCTGGTCCATCCTTCCTGGTGCTGATGCCGCTCTCCCCTCCTCTCAGCTGCAGGGACCCCTCAGTACACTCCAGCTCACAGGCATGGCACCCAGGATCTTGACCCACAGCCGCTTACCACCCAGCAAGGTGAGCCCAACTCTCCACAGCCAAACCTGGGCACACAGAGGTCATGACCCCATGCTCCCTGGTGCCATTTTGAACTGGTGGCCACATGCTGAAGGGGACTGCAGGCTGCTGGCTTAGCTCCTACAGGACCCCCCACACGGTCTGCATGGGGCAGGCCACCCCAGCCCCCACCTGAGAGCCATTCCCCCTATGACTTCCTGGCCCTGCCCAGTCTCTTTTCCAGCTGGGTGGCCACAGGACCAACAGCGGCCAGTGAGAGATACTTGGGAAGAAGGGTGCTTCCAAAGCATACTTTGCTGTTTGCTTTTCTGCCTATCCTGGGATACAGATGCAATGCCCAGAGATCAGCAGCTCCTTTGCCCACCTACTGAAGACACCAGGCCAAAAATATGGATGGAACCTTGGTCCCTGATGGTGTTGAGAGATTCCTCTGTTCTCACGTGGCAGGAGTAAGCTGGTTCATCGGGGCTTCTATTACACCCTTCCTGACAGATCCCGAGGAGGAGCGTCCCCGCCCCACCCCCACTGGTCCCAACAGATCTCCCTGAAGGAGCCTCCCAGCCCCCACCTCCACTGGACTATGCCTTGGGTCCCATCCTGTCTCCCCAGTTGAGGCTGCCCCCCCACCTGCCCCCTTGCATGTGGGTCTCCAGGGAGACTGCACTGGCAGGCAGCCAACAAGGACTCAGTTACCCCAAACAAAAGACGGGGCCGTGCGTAAACAAGTAGCACACAGGTGCACACATACCTGTGTTCACCATCACAGAGAAACAATGACGGATGTTGATTTGAACTTACAGATTACAGGGCGCTATTTTCTCTTCTGTTGCATGAATGTTGTTCCTTCATCAAACAGGACTATTTGCAGGTAGGACTATTTATGTGGGATGTTGGAAACACCTAACTGTATTTTTAAAATGTCTTTTCCGTCCTCTGACAGTGATTCATTCTAACTCCTTTCTTCAACTCTGGAGGGCTTTTTCACACTTTGTAGGCTAGATTCATAAATGTAAGATTTTGTAAAAGGAGAATGTAACTACAAAGGGACAGTTAATTTTTTAAATGTTTTTAAATTTATTTTTAGAGAGAGAGACAGAGTGTGAGCAGGAAGAGGCAGAAAGAGGGAGACACAGAATCAGAAGCAGGTCCCAGGCTCTGAGCTGCCAGCACCCCCACAATAGGGCGAATCACCCAGATATTACCTGCCTTTACTGGATGTCATAAGGATGTCTCCGTCCCCCAATGCAGTAGGAGATTCTCCTCTGTTTCCTTGTTCCAGCACATTCCTGTGCAGCGCCAGTGGCCTGGGACCCTCCCTGCTGTGTCCTCTGTGGCAGCCAGTCTGACAGCACCGATTCCCGGGGCATCTAGAGTGAGGACGTAGAGCCCCTCAGCCAATGCGTGTGAGCGGGAGCCCCTCAGGTCCTGCTGAGTGAAGACCACTCCCAGCTCTCCAAACCACACTGGTGCTCAGGTCTTGGGCCCGGATCTGCCTTGTCGGGGCTCCTCCCATGTGTGATGACATGCATCGACTCAGCTCCCCACACCTGGCGTGCCCGCCACTGTTAAACACTCAGCGGGCCCATCCTGCACTGCTGGTGGGAATGCAAACTGGTGCAGCCACTCTGGAAAACAGCGTGGAGGTTCCTCAAAAAACTATCTATAGATCTCCCCAATGACCCAGCAATAGCACTGCTAGGGATTTACCCAAGGGATACAGGAGTGCTGATGCACAGGGGCACATGCACCCCAATGTTCATAGCAGCACTGTCAACAATAGCCAAATCATGGAAAGAGCCTGAATGTCCATCACCTGATGAGTGGATCAAGAAGATGTGGTATATATATACAATGGAGTACTACATGGCAATGAGAAAGAATGAAATCTGGCCATTTGTAGGAAAGTGGATGGACCTTGAGGGTGTCATGCTAAGCGAAATAAGTCAGGTGTAGAAGGACAGATATCATATGTTTGCACTCATAGGTCTAACAGGAGAACAGGAGAAACCTAATGGAGGACCAGCGGGAGAGGAAGAGGGAAAGAGAGTTGGGGAGAGAGAGGGATACAAAACTTGAGAGACATTGAATACTGAAAAACAACTGAGGGTTGAAGGGGAAGGAGGAGGGGGGAAAAGAGGTGGTGGTGATGGAGGAGGGCACTTGTAGGGAAGAGCACTGGGTGTTGTATGGAAACGAATTTGACAATAAACTATTTTAAAAAAAGCAATAAGTTAAAATAAAATAAAATTAACAGTGGAAAACAAAAAAGAAATGTGTGCCCGGCCTCCCGTGAAGCTGCCCCGTCCCTAGGGCCAGGGCCCTGCCACCTCTCGAACCAGGAGGTGACCCTGGTCGCTACATCCCCAGGCAGAGGCTCCTGGTATGCTGGGGATATGACCCTGCTCCTCCAAGTGACTCTGCTGTTCCTGTGGCTCCGGCGGGGCAGGCGCCAGGTGCGGGTGTGGACGCGCCGGCTCAGCGAATCACAACACAGTTCACATTAGGGATAACTGGGCACAACCCACATGTCAGCACAAAACAGGCGTCACATGTTTCTGTTTGTAGCAATAAAGCTTAGTCGACTGGGTCAGCAAGCCGACTCGGGTGGGAGCTGTCGGGAGACCCCACAATTCCGACCAGATGGCTTCGTGGACCGGGCCTCAGATTCCACAGACGTGCTCGCTGCCACGCGGACCTGCTCCTGGACGCAGTGCACCATGCTCCAAAGCGCCCAAGGAGAAAAGCGCGGGCCCGTTTTCACACCAAGAGCCAAAGCCATGAAGGGCACAGGAGGAAGCCAAATTCGTCCAGCCCCCTGAATCAGGCGGTGTCTACAGCTCTCCCAGGCCCCTGGAGATGCCCAGTGATGATGCCTCAGGAGGGAGGAGACTCGCTTAAGTACCACTCCAACCAGATTCCCTGAGTCTGCCGTGGGCGTGCTGGGTGTGACCACCTGTCCCCCACACTCAAGGTGGCCCTCAGAGCCTGGAGAGCAGCTCAGAGGGCCACCTTCCGCCCTGCCCAGGGTCAACTGTGCTGTGCTCGCACAGAGCCCCTCCCTGGTTGGTGCTGGCACTGGGGACACAGTGGCTGGACCCTCCACTCCAGGTCTAAGGGCACGTCTCCAGAAGAGCTAGCTCAGACCTCCCTTTGGAGAGCTGGAAGCAAGATGTCAGAGGCAGCGAGCAGGAAGGGGGAGGCAGCGAGCAGGAAGGGGAGAGCTCAGTCCAGGCTACAGGTAGAAGCATGAAGCGGGAGGGCCAGCGGAGCCTCCAGGCTGCCCACCAGCTCCAAACACCACTCACTCCCTGCATGGGTGCTGGGCCTCACCCCAGACCTGCAGACAGATGTGCTGTGTGCTCAAGGTCAGAATATCACCTCCAAGCCCCAGGAGAAAGCTGGCCACACCGTGTACCCGGAAGGCTCAGCTCTGACCCTAAACACTCCAGAGGCACAGGCATCTCTCTGCCTGCCAGGGCCACACAAAAGACATGGGATCCATTGGCTCCCTGGGCAGACACACCGCAGGAGCGGATTTTCCTGGCCACAGGCAGGAGGACCCCGCTCCCACCCCTCCCCACACAGCTAGC
This sequence comes from Mungos mungo, assembly GCA_004023785.1. NCBI lineage: Eukaryota > Metazoa > Chordata > Mammalia > Carnivora > Herpestidae > Mungos > Mungos mungo. Next base: position 3,461 of record PISW01016342.1, on the reverse strand, counting down.
ATCCTCCTAAATGTTCACCCTTCTGGTTTCAACACTGTGGCCCAGAGGAGCCACAGTACACTGATGGGGAGGCCACAAAGAACACGCCGGAACAGAGACTGAGGCTTATGTGTTAGTCTTTCCCAAGGGACTGCAAGTATGTGCCGCTGAGGGGCGTGCAGCATGTCAGCTCCATCCTCAGCAAGTCCTTTATGTCCAAACACCACTGCCCACGAACTGCCACAGGGCTGTCCAGCCTGGGGAATGCCCAGCTGCTCCCACTGAAGGGCAGACGCAGGAGTTCCTGGAGGAAGCGTCCGGGAGCAGTCCTGGCTCACAGCCTGGGTGCCCCGCTCCCCTCCGTCCGGGCAGCCACTCCAGTCAGCACGGGCACTGGGCTCACTGCACCCAGGACCCAGCTCCTAATCAGATGTGACCCCTCAGGAGCCCCGACATGGCCGTTGCACCTGAACCAGAGACCCTGGGTCCTAGGACGCATCCATCACGTCTCAGCTGCACTGCACACCCACAGGAGTCGTCACTGGTCCTGGTGACAACTTTCCCCTAGCAGCACGTGGGCTGGGTTCACCCCCACAGGCCCAGGGACGTTTGATTCCCATGTGAGTCCAGGGTCCCGGCCGGCAGCCTTGGAGCCAGTGTAGGGGCTGGGCTAGACCTACACAGCAGCCTGTGTGTGGTAGCAGGAGGTCTGCAAAGGCACCGAGCATGTCTGGAGCTCTGGAATCCTGACCTAGTGGTGGGCAGAGCCATCTGGCCAACAGACCCCACTGCAGCACCTCAGAGAGCCCCCTTGCCCTTGGGACAATGGGCAGTCTGAGCTCCAGCTCCCAGGGTGAAGGCGGAGTCTATGTGAGCACGTGGATCACTCTTGGCAGGCAGGTGCCCTGGGCTTGGGTGCCTTGGTACCCATGGGCCCCAGGAGCCTCGGGAGGAAGCAACATCTCTCACCAGAGCCCAGAGGAAAAGTGTCCATCCAGGCAGCTTGATCCCCAGAGTCACCCCGACCACAGAAACCACATCCAGGCAGGTGCCGACGGAGAGAGGCGGGGAACCCTCTGCAGGGTTAGGTGGGCTGAGACACGTGCAGGACCTACACACAGGCCACCGTCGGCAAACTCCACCAGACAGGAGAGGGGGGCAGGCCATGCCGACCCTCACTGGCCATGCCAGAGACAGGGAAAACCACCGAGAGGGCGCAGAGAGCTGAAGGAAGCCACCAGACCCCCTGATCCAGGGAAACCCCAGACGTGTCGAGCCCGTGCAGAGCCACCTTGACCCATGAAGCTCCTGTCAGATTCATTCCTGCTCACCTGACTTTGAGAACAGAAACCCACTGGAAATGTGGGACCTGCCACAGAGCCAGCCCTGGGCCAGCAAGGGTCTGCAAAGTGGACACAGGAACCCCACAGCGGGAACATCTTGTGGGGTCGCCTGACTGCGTTGACCACTCCTGCCCCCACAGTGACACCACTGCCTCACGCTGCATGAGCTCCTGGGAGAGAGGTGCTGCTGGGCAGGTCTGGGAAGTGGGGCCTGGTGGCGTCTGGCCACATGCAAAGCACACCTGAGCCCGGAGGAGCAGCTTGCTGATGCTGCAGAGAGACCCCACTGCTCAGGGTCGACAGGAGGCAGGGGTGCACAGGGCACTGGGCTGCCTACACTGTGTGCACAAGGTGGGCAGGACCACACACCAGCACTGAGGGCCTGGGGGGAGCCCAGGAGGCCGGGCCTGGGAGGGACTCAGCAGGAGACGCTGCCTTTGCCCTTGGAGTATGTACCAGGTGCAGACACTGCCTTTGTCATGAGACCTCAACACCCGACGCAGGTGTGTGTTCAAACTCTCCACCTGATGGGCCCTGGGCTGGGCTTCGGACACAGCCCTGCTGCTCAGGGTCCCAGGGCAGCACCCACCCAAGGGCCTAAGGAGCATGGGACCAACCCAGACCCTTTGGCAAGGTCACCGAGGTGCAGAAGCTCCAGAAAGCATTGCCTCTGACCCAGGCAGCAGTGATGTCAAGGACGGAAGCCCCAACAGGATTCCGGCTGGCTGGGGTCAGGGAACCACCCCAGCAAAGCACTAGCCTGCTGGCTCCAGAATCCCATGGGGAACTTGAGAAAAACAGACGCTAAGGTCAGCCAGGCCCTGGGCAGGCGAGGAGGCGAGAAGGTGGGACAAAGTTCTATACTCCAGGGGGAGAGCTCCATGGAAAAAGACTCAGCGTTCAGGCCCAATAATAATCACCCATCACCTCCAGTGAGTCACTGGGAGACCCAAAGAGGCCATACTCCTGCAGCCTGGAGTGAAGATGGGGACCTGTGCTGCCACCGCAAATGTTACCCTCTCGGGGACTCTCGGTGCTCCGGCAGCAACCCCCGGGCAGGTGAAACAGGGGGTGCCTGGGCCTCCCCTGCGCCTGTGCCTCCCATACACTTGGGGCTCCCGTGGGCCTGCACTTCCTCACCTGCATGTGCTCCAGGTCCAGGTCCAGGAGTGCCTCACGGACCGTCACCACAGTGGCACAATCCCGGGCAGCACTAGAGAAAACGGGTCCACAGGCAGGTGGCCAAGGGAGAGAGCCAGTGAGGGGCCAGTGAGGCAGAGCCAGACGCGCTCGCACGTCTCAGCCCCCGAGTGCAAGGGCCGCAGCACAGGACTGACCCCTGCCTGCTCCAGCCTCCCAGTTGGGAGCCACCTGCTGGCCCCAGGTGACCCCTCACAACCCCAGAAGGCTGTCACCATGTGGCTGGGCTCCAAAATGGGGACAGGCAGCTGCCCAACACTGTTGATCCCTGGCAAAGAGCCTCCCCTGTCATCCCAGGCTTCTCCCCCACAGGCCCCGTATTCCCCCAGGGAAGAGGGATTGGGGGTAGGTCTGTGTCACTGTGGTACTACTGTGAGGATGATTGGTGTGTTGACACAGTGTCACAGCGCCCTTCAAAAACCCGTCCCAGGGTCCCAGCCGTGCCCCCGCCCTCGGCACGCCCTCCCCTGGATGGAGAACTGGGCCACAGCACCAAGCCTCAGCTGCTCACCACAGCAGTGTGGCCTGTAACCCAAACCCATCGGGGTGGAAGGCACAGCAGAAGGAACAGCCAAAGGAACAGGGCCCATGGCTTCCGGGACGTGAGCCAGGACCCTGCCTGCTGACTCCATGGGACCCTGAAACCGCCCAGCGGAAGCCACCCCAAACCTCAGCCAGACCTGCCTGTCTGGGCGGGGACTGCATGGGGGCTGCTGGTGAGCGGGCCTGCCCCTCCTGGCCATAGACCCCACACCCCACACCACCCACCCCACACCCCACACCAACCACCCCACACCCCACAGCACTTCACACCCCACAGCACTCCAACTTCATATCACCCCTACCTTACATCACCCCAACCCCACATCACCCCACACCCCACGTCACCCAAACCTCCGATCACCCCACTCGCCACAGCACCCCACACCCCACAACACC
>PISW01016341.1:0-13562 GCA_004023785.1 Mungos mungo | reverse complement strand
TTAACTGTGTAACGGACTGAGGCACCCAGGCACCCCTGGCCCATTTTGACCAATACCTCCTTCTAAATAAGGTTGCTGTGATTAAAGCTATCCCCCCAGGAAAGCTTGGACTATTGGCCCCAAGCAATTTAGGGGACCTGAGAAATTTCTCTGTGGATCGAGAACTTTACATTTCTCTGGGGGACTTGAGTTTAGTTTTGGGCGATTTTGGGAGGGCGGGCTTCAATAAATGCAGTTGGATCAGTGAATTAAGGCTTATAGCAGCGAGTGTCTTATGAGAACTTGGTGACAGCTTCCTTTGCTCGCTACTGTAACTGGCAAATTTCCATTTCTCTGTGAAAAGAGGAAAGATAAAAACAGAGAGGGAGGCTAACCATAAGAGACTCTGAAATACAGAGAACAAACAGGGTTGATTGGGGTGTGGAACGGGTTAAATGGGTGATGGACATTGAGGCGGGCACTTGTTGGGATGAGCACTGGGTGTTGTATGTAAGTGTTAAATCACTGGATTCTATTCCTGAAGCCAAGACTACATTGTAAGCTAACTAACTTGAGAATTAAAACAAAAAAAGTGGAAAAAATGTTCTCTTTTGTAAGTCTATGTCCTGAGCCTGAAAATGCCTAGGATTTTGGTACCATTTTTGCTAACACCAAAAGCATCCCCCCTCCCCCATCTGATAAGTGAGAAGAAAGGCAGTGACAATTTTAAAAAGTTTTGTCCCCCCTTCCCGTGAGCATCTTGGAGGAACCTGTCTGCAATGGAAGACTTTTCTACAACTTGATGCTTGTAGTTACCTTGAGCTAACAGCCAATTACACGTGCACGGGGAAGGAGTCTATGGAGAGCTTCCGGTTGCAAGAACAGAAATGCTAGGGAACATTTCGTAAGTTGCCAGGCAGCATACAACCCATCCTGGACCAGCCTTGTGAGCTACTTAAGCTTAAAGCAGAATCAGCAAGGCTTACCAGGTCCGGGGCCCTAGCGCCTGTGCGTGTGAGAGGCAAGAGTCTGAGCTGATCAAGGTCCGGCGACGGCGCGGTGGGGTGCTGGCTCTTATCCTGCCAGCTGGGGGACCAGACCATGGCACCCCAAAATATGCCATTTGGCGTAGGGATTAGGTACCAAAGCATTTCCCCAGACCTTCCCTCCTCTGACTAAAAGCAGAAACTTCTGGAAAAATGGGGAGTGCAGTAAATGTCCTCTCCTGGGAAAGTTTCATGGCCTTGAAGAAGATGGAAAGAAGGCAGACAGAGATGGACAGGCACAAACAATCTTTATCCTTTTGTGTCCCCTGTATATTACCTGGTGGGGGGGGGTGCGGGGGGGATGGGGGATGGGGAGGGAGTGCAACCCTTGAAAGGTGACCACCCATTTCCTTTGGTTTACTCCTCTCTGCTGAATAGGCATCTGTTTGGTTATTTTTCTGGTTAATCTGCCTTTTGTCAGTCTACTTTTTCAGGCCTTAGGGCTGGATTAAAGGAACTTTGACTTTGCCTCCCCTTCCCTCAGCTTTGGGGTCCGCCTGGAGGGCACGGGTGGGGGGTGGGGCGGGGATCCACATTCCACATTGCAAGGACTTAGAGATTTCCTGGATTGGCTCCAAACAGCGCAGAGAGTTCAAAGCTCTCTATAAAAAGAAGTCTCTTTTGAGTGAACCCCACAGTGCATTTGTGGTAGGAAAATAGATCCGTTGCTGGTAGAAATCTTGCTGACGCGGAACTAGAATTCTCAGCAGTGCATGTAGGAGTGCACAACAGTTTGGAATTCAGGGAGGCAGGCTGGCGTGCGACACGTGCGGGGCTTTCCTGATGTGCCCCAGCCCTACTGCTCCCTGAGCTGTTTCTTAGTGAGTGGCCATGTGCCCACCTCAGGGCCTTTGCACTTAAAAAAATTTTTTTTTAATGTTTACTTAATTTTGAGAGAGAGAGAGAGAGAGAGAGCACAAGGAGTGGAGCAGCAGAGAGAGAGCAGACTCTGAAGCAGGCTCCAGGGTCTGAGCTGTCAGCACAGAGCCCGACGTGGGGCTTGAACCCATAAACTGCGAGCTCATGACCTGAGCTGAAGTCAGACACTTAACCGGCTGAGCCACCCAGGACCTTTGCACTTTTGAATTTTCTCTGCCTTGATGCTGGTGATCCAGAAAACTACATGGTCCACTCACTCACTTCCTTCTGGTCTTAACCCTGTTAAAAACCCAAAAATGGACAGAGCAAATTTGAAAATATAATGGGCTTTATTAAATAATTCATGAATTGGGCAGTGTCCCATCTGGCATGCGGAGGGGAGCTCTGTGGAGCTCCAGGAAAGGAAAGGTTTTTCAAAGTGGGAGGGCAGGGTGTGGATGACAGGGGCATGGGGCAGTTATTAGCAAAGCATCCACTGTGATAGGCCTGGTGGCCCTCCGAAGGGGAATGGGAAGATATGTCAAGGGATTACCTCCTGGTTGTTGACCAGGAAATTCTACTTTGTCTGGTTAATGGTTATAGTGACGAGGTGATCCGGGGTCGACAGCCAATAAAGGATTCTTGAAGACGTCTTTGGTGCAAAAAGGTGATTTTATTAAAGCACAGGGACAGGACCCGTGGGCAGGAAGAGGTCCACTGGGGTCGTGAAGGGTAATTCATATACCCTCAGGTTGGGAGGGGGTCAGGGATAGCATAAATCTCTAAGGAATTTTGGAAGCAAGGTTTCCAGAACCTTGAGGGGCTTGCTGTTGCTAGGGAAACACCATTTATTTCCATTTAATAAAACCTCAGTCACGAGACCCTTCAGATGTGTATCAGGAGGCCATAAGCTTGCAGTCTGATTGCCAGCCTATATCCTGGGGCAGTTGAGATAAAGGAAGTAGACTGACAGGGTCCTCAAGGTTGCGATAATGTTAAGTCAAGGTTCTCTTTTGCCCCCAGCAAAGTGTCCCCTTCGAGGCAGCTCATCTCCTAGAGGGATGGCACTCCACTTGCCAATGGGCTATAGGCAGTAAGGGAATTTAATCTTTCATTTGCCTTAGCTTTCCTTATCACCATGGCAAGCACTTAAACCCCTTGCCTTTGTTGTTGAGTAGCCAGGAGTGTCGGAGGAATAGCACACAGAAACCACCTGGGGGTGGGGAGTGGAGGGTGCCAGCCTGTATTTTGCCATCGGCTTGCACCAAGGCCTCTCATCAGTTACCTTCCTGGTGGGGAAGAGGGTTTGAACCCACAGTTAGGCTAAGTACTAAGTCTTAGTTTACTGACTTGGGGCCTTACTTAAGTGCTGCCATTTTGGTCCTGTGGTTTTCTTTTTAACATCTCAAATGACGCTTTCTTCAGAAGGCTGTCTGTGAAAACCCCATCCACAATTGTCTTGTCCTGTTCCCCACTATTTTTCTCTCAAGCTCTTATGATTATTTAACAGATTCTAAAATGTACTCCATCTTTTTTCTCCACTCTATGCTCCAGAACAGAGTATCGGCTTCTTAAAAGGAACGCTTTGTCTTCTCTTGTGTTCTCTGCTCAATTCTTCAGACCTAGAATAGTGTTAGGCACCTAGTACTTATAGGAGAAGATAGGATTCTGCAGGCAGAGAGGGAAAAGTTAGGACCTGAGGTCCCTGGGTGGGGAAAAACTTCTATTTTGTAGAAGTGCTGGGAGTGTCTGACCACACAGCCAACCTTGGACATGAGTTCTTCTTAAGAATGTAACAGACCCTACCTCCTCCCGCATGAGTTTCCCCGCAGGAATTTGACTAAAATACCTGACTAAAAATAAGTAGATTATAAAACGTATGACCCACAGGGAATGGTATGGCCACAGGCCACCCCTCATACAATGGAAATGAGCCAATCAGGAATGAACAACCCAACACCTAGAGCCCTCCACGAAATAAGGGTAGGACCTGAGAAGGAACAAGGGGAAAGCGAAGGGGGAGGGCAGACCAGAACCTTATAAAATAAGAACCCTCCCCTATAGTCCGTCACCATTCACTTTCAGATGTCCTCTCTCTGTAAAGAGAGCTTTCACACTACTCTTCTTTTCTAATCTTATAGTGTAAGACCCTCCTCGGGTCAAGCTGACCCTCATGAAAAATTACCAATCATTTTTTCACTCTCCAGCCCTTCTGCTTGAACAATCAAGGGTTGGGAAATTGAGCCCTGGGAATCCTAAGATGTAACCCATAAATTATAACTTAAAGGTTAACTTGTTTTCTATGATACTGTTGCTAGGTCCCACATTTTAACCTCAAAGTTCTCGCTTCTGGGCACCTGCTTTGCCTCCCCTTCAGACCTGTGATTGGTCACTTCAAATTTCTCCTAAGACAAAGAACTCTAAAATTAATAGCTCTCTACCAAATCTTATGTTTGTGTGTCAAAATTTGATTGACCACTATAAAATGCTATAAACTATGATTGGTTAACTAAATGATGACTTATTTTGTCTTGCCAAAGCCCTTGAAAACCGTGAGCTCCTGCTCGGTGGGGCTCTCACCTGAGGACTTGCTAACATCCCACGAGGGGCCATTCGGCCGAGCTAAAATAAACCCCTACACCGTCTCCGTTTGTGTCTGTGGGTTTCACTCTTGGTGACTCGCTTCAGGAGGGAAAGGTCTAACAATAGTCTAATAAACTTATGCCTGCTGCTCGTTTTGTGTCTACCTCTTCGTCCTTCCAAGTGATGAGACAACAAATCCAGGGTATTGTGGGGAAAAAAAATCCTGCACCAGTAGGATGTCAATAAATATTGGCAGAAAGAAGTGAGTGACTGGCCTCCCCACTGGCCCAGCCCAGCGCGGTCACCACCTGCCGCTCACATCCACCTCGCCTCCCCTGGCTCCTGGGTCCTCAGCTCACCAGGCTGCCCTCTTTCAGGCAAGATGCACTCTCCAACTCTCCTAACTCTCTTAAGTCACCACAAAACTTTTAAGATAATTTTCGCTGCTGGTAACTGATGTGGGAAACAGAGGCAGAAGGAAATGGCAAATAAAATTAAATTTCCTTATAACCTACAGCCCAATGACAGGCAGGCGGAGGAAAAGTTGTTCCAGGAGCTCCCTACTGTCTTAATGCTTTCCTAGAAGGAAAAACCACCTTAGCTCGACAATAGCTAGGTATCCTGGGGGTCTCCTCTGGCTTCTGAAAATCTCATTGGAAACTTCCTGTGGCCTTTAACCTCTTTCAACTCCACAGTATGTAACCCGTCTCTCCTCATGGGCCCTGAACAGCTCTTCCTGCCCCCAGATCCTGTCCCCATGCTTTAATAAAATCACCTCTTTGCACCAAAGACGTCTTCAAGAATTCTTTCTTGACCATCAGCTCCAGACCCCATGAGCCCCACCACCATCCCCAAACCTCATCAGTAACAACATTATTTTAAGTTTTTTATTTTGAGAGAGACAGAGACAGCACAAGTTGGGGAGGGGCCGAAAGAGAGGAAGAGAGAGAATCCTAAGCAGGCTCCATGCTGTCATCACAGAGCCCGATGTGGAGCTCGACCGAGGAAACTGTGAGATCATGACCTGAGCCGAAACCCATGATCAATCCACTGAGCCACCCAGGTGCTCCCCTGCTGGTAACTAAATTGAAGAAGGGGAGAGTCACTGAAGTAATGATGGTGGAGAAGTCACCCGTTATTTATACATTATCAATGTTATACATTATACATTATCAATATTGCCTCTGAATTGCAGCAAAATTTGGAGGATCTAGGCTTCAGTTTCTCTCTGCACCTATTTTTCTTCCTTAGAAGAGCCTATGATCTCTGTCCTTTTGGCCTTTTTGTTGTTGTTGTTGTTAGTCTTGCTACTTTCTTTTCACCTTCCTGGAGGGCAAGATGGTTGTTTTACCCAACTGGAAGGAATCCATTCACCTGCGCAAAATGGAAACCCAATGACTGTGTGTCTTTTGCGGAGAGAGATTGCTTGCAAAGTGGTTAAGCAAGGTGAGCTAGGAGGCTGGTGTCAATCTGTCAGTCCCAACTGAAATTAGAACAAGTTTTCTATAATCACGGGAGTTGGGCTTCCATACACATTGAAGGGAAGGGCAGGGAAACTTGTGAGTATTCATTGAGAAAGATGGCACATGCGCATTGAGCAAACACATATGTAACATACATCCCCTGTCCATTTGGGGGTGGACACTTAATATCAAAATAAGGCAAAATATCCGCCCCCTGTAACCGCCATCAGGAGGTCCTGGGTAGGACAAGAAGAAGGTGGTGTGAATGCTCGGAGCTCTAGTATAAACTGGGTAAATTTGACGTCCTCCTCCCTGGTAAGGAACGCAGGGCCTTGCCTGTTCATAAGCTGGAACCTTATCAGTGACCTTCCTTTGTGTCAATCCAGGTCTCTGCTAAGACAGCTAATGGTTAGTGGGGTCTGAACAGAAACAGTAGCTGGTTAGGGAGAAACAAGTCTCTGAAATACACAGGGCAGGCCGCTTGTCCTCTCGGGGGTCCAGGCAGATGGGACCTTGGTGTCCAGGTGGCAGTGGTAGTGGTAGGGGGCTTCCCCACGGGCACGCTGTGACATGAGGCACTGGGGAACCCCACGACCAGCTGCTACCTAAGTCTTCCCAGACTTCCGTGGATGGTCCCCACCTGCTAGGAAACATGGCCTGATGTAATGAGGGGCCTAAGGCAAGCTGACCCCCACAAGCACTCCCTGCCCCAGGCGGGGTATGTGTGCTAGTCCTTGGGCACACCTGGCTGCCCAAGAACAAAGGAAAGGGGAAAAACAGAAGGTTAACTGATAGAGACCACAGCCCTGGGGGCCTGAGTCTCCACAGTTTACAACTCTCTTAGTCAATTACAGGAAAAAGGCAGTCTTGTCAATAGCCTAATCGTCAGAAGCCTGTAGACTCAGTTTCCTGGAGCCCCAAACATCACCCCTCCATAGTGATATGGGGAACAAAAGAAGAAGGAAATGGCAAATGAAATTAAATTTACTTATAACCTGCAGCCCATTGATAGATACTTGAGGCTGGCAGAGTGAAATATTTCTCCAGGAACTCCCTATTGTCTTAATGCTTTGCTAGAGGGAAAAACTACCTGACCTTGACAATAGTTAGGCCTTTGGTATTCTGGGAGTCTTCTTTAACATATGAAAATCTCATCGGAAACTTCCCCTGGCCTTTACCTCCCTTAACTTCCTGCCCAAGGGTCCTGTCCTGTGCCTTAATAAAATCACCATCTTTGCACCAAAGACGTCTTCAAGAATTCTTTCCTGGCCGTTGACTCTGGACCCCCCCCATCATCACCCCAAAACTTCATCATGATGGAGGGAAGGCAGAAAGTCCCTTGTCGCCAGGCTTCATGAGGATCATCAGCTCCTGCAGGAGTCTCTGGTCCCCAGAGCCCTGAGGGCATGGCCACTAGTCCCCCTCCTTTAGGGCTGGAGGCGGGTGTGTGGTTCTGGGGGCCAGCAGGGTGATGCTGGGTGGTAGACAGAATTAGGGACCAAGACTGCAACACTTCATTGCGTAATTTCTAGCACAGTCTAAAGTCATTTTGCCCAAAATAGGAGGGATTCCAGACAAACAGCAGGAAAAAAAAGGGGTGGGGGGAGCCTTCATCAAAGAGATGGGGCTGAGGAGATTAAAAAGAATTTGGTCTACATTGCAGGTTCTTAAACAATATTTAGAGAAGTATATGCCTCCAGTCTTCAGGGAAGATCTCACTAAAAAGGAAATAGGTCAGTGATCTATGGAAGGAAGCCAGGAGACCAAATTAGAGCAACTGAGGTAAGACTCTGCTCAGATCCCCTCTTCTCCCAGCCACACTGCAATCTCCTTACTCGGATTTCCTATTTTACGCAGGACCCCATCGTTAAATCCTTAATTACTGCTCATTGTCTTAAACATACTTGTTTTTCTTAGAGCTTCTTGAGGTTGGGACACGTGTCCCAAACTTCTGTGTTGTTGAGTATGCAGTAGAAGAATCTGTGGAATCGGGGCATCTGGGTGGCTTAGTCAGTTAAGCGACTCTTGAATTCAGCTCAGGTCATGATCTCACTGGGATCCAGCCCCGCAATCAGGCCCTGCGCTGACAGCACGGAGTCTGGTTGGGATTTTCTCTCTCTCCCTCCTTCTTTCTTTCTCTCTCTCTCTCTCTCTCCCTCCCCCCCCTCTCTCTTTCTCTCTCTCTCCCTCTGCCTCTTCTCTGTTCATGGTCTCTCTCAAAATAAATAGCATAAATTCCTGAATCTGTGGAATCAGGAAGCGTGGATCTTTTGTTGGAGAAGGAAACCCTGCGGTGAAATTGTGTAAAGTCTGTTTTCCTTTAGCTCTGAGTGGAAGCCGCTTTGGGGTACGGAGGTTTGTGAGGGAAGCAGTCACCCTGGACTAAATTACTTTGTGTATTCAGGTTGGGTGTTTTCAATTACCTTTCTGATAAGAACGGGGAAGGTTGAAGAGTGTCTTTGTCTTAGTGAGCAAAACCCAGAATCGTATTAATTGATTAAATCAGTCCCTTACCATAAGGTAGAGACTTTCTCCACTTTATGGTCTCTTCCCCACATTCAGGGCAAAGAAGTCCAGACTCTTAAGGTTGGATTGTTTCATGAAAGCAACAGTGCATGCCTTAACTAGAGAATGTAGCCCCTTAACCCTGAAAGAACACAGGTCTGAACCAAACTGACTCCATGACAGGCTTCAAGTTTCCCCTCTGACCTTGGAGTCCTAAGTGTGGGCTTCTCAGAATCATTAGACAATAAAAGAGCATAGATTGCTTGACCAGGGACCACCCTAGTAACACCCAATCAGAAGCGGCCAGCTAAAATGCTTACCATTCCTAAGGGCAGGCCTAGAGATAGAAGCTATAGATAATCACTTATTGCTTAAGGCTAGTCACACCCTACGTGAGGGTCCTGGGTCCACTCTGTAATCGGTTAATACTCTAAAGGTTGTGATTAGGTCCCGCCAAAAGTAACGGACACTCTAGACAATGTGCATGGTAAAAGTTACTGCCAATGATGTTATGCGATAATGATTGGATCACTGTACCTGTGTCACAATTTCCTGTAACTCCCCCTTCCCAAAATCCATAAAAGCCCTGCTCAGCCCTTGTTCGGGGCTCTCAGCATGGATCCACTGCACTGGTGAGGTCTGTGAGCCCGAGTTTAGGCCCGGCGAGCCTAAGCCCGTAATAAAGTCCTTTGCTTTTGCATGTGTGACTCAGTCTCCCTGGCGGTCTCTGGTTTTTGGGGACGATATTGAAATCTGGGCATAACAGCCCCAATGCTTAAACCCCAAAGTTTGTAGGACATACTGTATTTACTTGGCATAATAATATAATCTGTGTAGGGTGTAAACGACCTGCCTCTCTAGATTTTTCCTCTTTCCCTTCTTTGTTCTCCTAATGTATGCTATAGTCCATAGAACTCTGGGCCAGGGGAAATCAGTTATGTTTGCTACTCTCCGCACAGCTTTTGGCATTGGAATAAAGATGCCCCTGGCTGTTTCTGATTCAAGTCCAACTCAAAGCTTTGTTTCTTCCCAATCTTCACGTTAGGCACGTGGCAGGTGTTCAAGTCATACCTGTTGATTCACTGAATTGTTATTGATAGGCTGTCTTTAATAAGGAACCTGGAGACCAGTAGGCATTTTCCTCTGGTGTCTTACGCCCTGTATTTGGAGTAATCATCTTGCTGGACACAGACTCTGAAGCATGTGGTGAGGATACAATTTCTTGCCTCCCAAACTGCCCTGGGTGTGTTTCCAAGGTTCTAATTAAACTCCCTTTCTCTGGGTTTAAATGAAAGTGAATTAAAGGCAGGCAGAGAAAAAATGCTGAAGTGTTATTACCTTACAGGCTTAAAAACAAAACAAAACAAACCTGAAATTGTAGCCAATAGTCTTATGAAAAAGAATGTCTTTGAAACAGAGGATGCTGCCACCTCCGCCTCCAGATTCTTGTTTGTTTCCTTTAGGGGTGATATTTGGTGTGGCCTGGAGTTGCCGTTGACAGCAGGATCCTTCCAGGCGGCAGGCTATTATGTGACTTGTTTTGTCCAAGAGCTATTCTATCCCTCGGAAGACTGACAGCAAATAGAGTTCTAGCTGAATAACAAGTAGGGGGTGGGTGACAGGCTGACATTCTTCAGAATTTCTGCAGTAACCAACCAGTCAATGCGCTGTTCGCTGGGGTCTGCTCAGCCTACAGTAAGACATTTAGGAAAACTACAGAAGCCGCGGTCCTTGTCCACATGGAGCAGAAAAGCTTGATTTCAGAAGTGGCAGGCAGTTAACAAAAATTCTCCCCAAAGCAGTGACTTTGTGAACAAAGTGCATAAGCAACAGCGGCTGAGGTCTGTTACTGAGATGGCGACGGGAAGAAATCAGTTTGCTTCTGTTTAGAAGACTGATCACTTTAGATTTTCGAAGTTAAACCTGGGAAATAAAGAAGGACTTTGTCTTTGAGAGCTGAATGCGGCAGAGTGTTAGGCTGTAAGCCCAGGGAGATATAATCCATTGAATTGGATGGCAATAAAGGGGACTTATTTGAAATTAATGAGATGTAAAGGACATGTATGTGGAATCTGTATACATGATTTCCTATATTTGTGACATGTACATGAAAGCATATACATGTGAAATGTATATCTAGGTTTGATGGAGAAGGAGGGCACCAGGTGAGGACAGTGTGCCGCTGGATGGGGACAAAGGAGAGCTGCAAATGAATGTCACCTGTTGCACACCATGGATGAGGAATACTAGCCATCAGAAGGGAAGTGACTACCCTGTGTCTTTTTTCCATCTCCTGATGTTCTTTGTGAATGTCCTCTCCATCAAGAAGCTTCTGAGAGTCTGACTCCTGGCAGGCTAAGGAATGAGTGGAGGAGCCACAGAGAATGTCTGGCATGGGAGAGAAAGGGGGAAATCATTGGTCATATCCTGTCCCCAGGAAAACTTCTTCCAGGGTGATGGATGGATTCCTTCCTTCCTTCCTTCCTTCCTTCCTTCCTTCCTTCCTTCCTCCTCCCTTCCCTCCCTCCCTTCTTTCTTTCTTTCCTCCTTTCTTCCTTCCTCCCTTCCTTCTTTTCCTTCTCTCCCTTCCCCTTCCCTTTCCTTCCTCTCCTCCCCTTGCTTTCCCTTCCCTTTCCCTCTTTCTTTCCCTCTTTCTTTCCCTCTTTCTTTCCTTCTTTCTTTCTTTCTTTCTTTCTTTCTTTCTTTCTTTCTTTCTTTCTTTCTTTCTTTCTTTCTTTCCTTCCTTCCTTCCTTCCTTCCTTCCTTCCTTCCTTCCTTCCTTCCTTCCTTCCTTTTTTCCTTCCTCCCTTCCCTTCCCTCCCCTCCCCTTCCCTTCCCTTCTCTTCTCTTCTCTCTTTTTTTTTGGTAGAAAGCATTCATTTAAACAATACAGGGGAAAGAAAGCGAAAAGTAGAAATCTTTTTAAAAAGTCTCATCACCCACATAAAAGCACTGTTTGCTTCTTGTAAAGCAGGAGATAGGACAGCCTGTTCATCTGCTGGGATTGAGCCGGTAGAGGGAAAAATTAATGACCTGACAGGCAGGGGGCATTCTCTGGAGCTTTGTCCTTGAGCAGGCAAGAGAAGACGGGATCTGGTTTACAGCTAAAGGAATTTGCCTTAGCTAAGGGTGTGGACAGTTCCAACTACAGACACAGAAGGTGTATTAGGGGAATGCCTATTGGGTACAGTAAAATAATAGGTCATCTAGTCCTTCATATCACAGCGCAGAGCTTCTGTTCTAGGCTGTCCCCCTCTAAAGTGGTGCTTCCAAAATGGAGCTCTTGCCATGGTGTGGCTTCGCCCTACCAGGATCCTTTATTCCCAGCCCCACAAGGGAGCTAAAGCCAAGAATCTCAAGGGAGATTTTAGGGCCCAGGTATGGAAATGGCCTGTGTTCCTTTGTCTACTATTCATGCGCTACCCCAGTGTCAAGGAAGGCTGGAAGGTGTAGTCTTCTGTGTTTTCAGGGACAAAAGAGAATTAGTGAGCTTCCAGCCAGGCTCTGCCATAGGAAGGGGAACAAGGCATCATCCAGATGCCAGTGAGTTTTGTTGTTGTTGTAAGAATGAGTGGAAGTTCTTTCCATTTCTTAGTGCAGTGGGTAGTAAGGGTAGAGGGAGGCTGAAGGTTGGAGGAAAGAGAGAATGGTGTAAAATGACCATCTGAGTGGATGGGGACTAAATGCTTAGGGAAATGAGTGTAATACCCCTGAGGGCTCAATGGGTGAGCGCTAGGGGATTGGCTTCTGGCTGATGTTGGTCAGCAGGGTCAGAAGCAAGGAGATGGGGCAGAGGGAGAAAGAGAGGGAGAGAGAGTGCGGACCCTTCCCTTACCCCCCCCACCCCCCCAGGGCTCAAACTCAGCAACATTAAAATCATGACTTGAGCCAAAGTCGAATGCTTAACCAACTGAGCCACCCAGGGACCTCTGTTGTCTCTCACTTTTCTGATAGCCATCATCTTCGGATAGTACCAGTTGCTGCTTCATTTTTGCCTCCCAAACATCACACTTGCTCCTTTTTGGTCAAACTCTAACCAGAACCCCTAGAGACAAAGGAGTTCTGGGAAGAATAGTTCCTAGCCTTACTCAATGTAGCAACGGAGCCTACTCCAGTGTTCTTGGCTTTCTTTTTCACCAGTGTGTACATGTCATTTTCTGAAATATTATACGTGTACTTTCTTTATTTGTTTGTGGGGTTTTTTTTGTTGTTTTCTTGTTATTATAAAATTTAACTCCATGAAGATCCTGGTTTGCTTTGCCCTAGTTATTATCCTCAGCATCTTGAACAATATCTGGCATAGAAAATATTTGTTGAAAGAGTAGATGGCAATTTTGGGGGGGATCCTTCCAGATGTCTTTCTATGTATGTATACACGTGAACAGGAATTAATTTTTAAAAAAGGGATCACACTGTACATTTACAGCTTTGTAGTCTTCTTTTTTTTTCCTTATTACAAAATCAGACCTATTTCAGTAACAATAGCTATCCGTCACTATCACATTTTAAAAATTATTATAGGGGTGCTTGGGTGGCCCAGTTGGTTAGGCATTCGACTTCAGTTCAGGTCATGATCTCACGAACTTTGCATCGGGCTCTGTGCTGACAGCTCAGAGCTTGGAGCCTGCTTCAGATTGTGTCTCCCTCCCTCTCTGCCCCTCCCCCACTTGCATGCTGCCTCTCTCTCTCAAAAATAAATAAACATTAAAAAATTTGTTTAAAATATTATAAAGAACCTCGTATCTATCACGACCTAACTAATGAATTCCATGTAGTGTAATTAATTGGCCCTGATAGGTAGACATTGTGTTAGCCCCGCTCTAGGTTGATAAAGCAGGCTTGATGAAAACCCCAGAAGGATCTTGATTGGATTCTTCAAAACAAATACCATACGACTTTTTCCTTTTTCTTTGTTTTTAAATTTATCTATTACTTTTGAGAGAGAGTGAGAGGGAGAGTGCATATTCCTGAGGAGGGGAGGGGCAGAGAGAGAGGGAGCGAGAAAATCCCAAGCGGGCTCCATGCTGTCAGTGCGGAGCCCCACTTGGGGCTCAAACTCATGAACCATGAGACTATGACCTTAACTGAAATCAACAGTTGGACGCTTAACTGACTAAGCCACCCACAC
>PISW01016340.1:0-13566 GCA_004023785.1 Mungos mungo | reverse complement strand
GTGGGGTGTGGAGGGAGGGATGGACGGATGGATGGAGGGATGGGTGGATGGGTGGGTGGATGGGTGGGTGGACAGATGGGTGGGGGGTGGAGGGAGGGATGGACGGATGGATGGAGGGATGGGTGGATGGGTGGGTGGATGGGTGGGTGGACAGATGGGTGGGGGGTGGAGGGAGGGAGGGATGGATGGATGGACAGGCTGAATTCATTAGTGGTAGTCCATGTTTACCCAATAAAACCTGCTTAGTTAGTTGGTCTAAAACTTCACAGACCTTTTCCTGAGCTACAGAAAAACAGGAACCTGTAAATGCAGTGCCCACCAAATGCTGAGCCGGGTGAGTGAAACAAGTCCCATCAAACTTCAGAGAGAGAAGACAGGCCTTGTATAAGGAAAGGAATCTTCCAGAAGATATCGGAGGACAGCAGAGCCCAGGGGGCGTCAGCAGCCCCCCCCCCCCCCGCCGGAAGAACAAGCATGCGAGCGTGGAGGAGCAGAGGGCACGGCGGTCCCCCCAGCGCTCCTACGACGAAGCCAAACCGCTCAACCCGTCCCCGAGACTTCAAACGTGGGGCAGCCCTAACAGGTAAAGGTGCTGGGGAAAGGCAGCCTGTCCCCACGCGTCACGCGCGTGTGCCGGGAGGCGTGGAGCGAGGCAGGCGCGGCAAGGAGGCGGCGGCCCGTGCGAGTCCACCCACGGCGGCTACCGTCAGGGTGACAGTCTCCCATCTGTACCATTTGCTAGACTCCCTGGGTCGTGTTTCTTTCTACCCACCTGCGGTGCATGCTCGCGCCCAGCGGGGGGCTGTCCTGGGAGGGACATGCGTCCTCGTGAGCAGAGGCACCAGCCAGTGCGCGGTGGGCCATGCTCCCAGGACCCGCCAGGATCTACGGCGCCGTCCTGAACACAGAATCCGATGAACGCCGACAAGGCGCACAGAAGTCCCCGGACGTCCCAGAGGCGTGGGCTCACGGCCCCCACGCGCCGGCAGGGAAGACTTCCCGCAGCTCCCTGGACTCGGGACGGAAGAAGGAAATTCTTCTAAAAAAGCTGCTGGACAGGTAGTACTTTGTGTACAGAATTTCACACTTTCCCCAAATACCAGAGGCACAAAAACAGCTCTGCTGACACAAGAGAGCAAGCCAGTGCCTGTCACCTCCATTCCACACACACTCACGACCCCCTCTCTGTGCGGTGCGGGCGCTGCTCTAGGAAGAGGGAACAGAGACAGCAGTGCCCAACCAGGGGACCCCATCCTGGGGGAGCCCGTCCTGGGGGAGCCGTCCTGGGAGGCTGTCCTGGGGGGTCATGTCCTGGGGGATCATGTCCTGGGGGATCATGTCCTGGGGGATCATGTCCTAGGGACCCCGCCTTCTGGCCGCAGGGCAGTAGTTAAGACAGAGTCCAGTCAGGGCCTCATTCTGTGGAGCTGGACATTAACCGCCCAGCCCTGCCACTCATGTGACCTTGGTGACAACCTTGGTCGTGTGTACGACAGAGACCCGAGAGCCACCAGCTGAGGTTACGAGGTCAGATGAAATCACACATCAGAGGCGGGGCAGAGGCCAGGCTTTCGCCCTGTCTGTGCTGACACTCCCCCACCCATCTGAGGAGCCACAGGGCCCAGACGACGCAGGAAGGACCCCACGCCATTCCGCAAGGCCAAGAGGGTGCCGGCTCCCGCCCCTCATCACCTGCACTGGGCTCACGGCACCCTGCCCACTGGAACACTCCTTCCCGGACCACCCCAGGGCCTGGCCCATCCGCTCACTTCCCTCCCTGACGTGTGGCTCCACAGGGGTCTCTGTGTTCCCATCCACGCCCCCCTGGAGCGTCAGGTGCTCAGTAGGGATGTGCAGAGCCACTAAATGTGGAGGAAAGTCATAGCTCTCTCTAAGTGTTAGAACTTAATTATTTTTGACAACAAGAAAAAAACACGTTAACCGAAGCGTGTGATGAGTCTTACACGTAAACGGTCAGAATCATGACAAAGTACCTAATCCCTCGCTGTACAAAACGGGAGGTGGCCTGCTCTCGGCAGACCCCCACCGACCTGCCCACCACTGGCCCAGCGAGAGCGCCAAGGGCAGAGACCCGTGCCCGCGGCGCCCCCTCCACAGCCGGGTCCCATGCAGGGCGCCGTGCCCGAGCCACAATGGGGCCGGGCAAGCGCCGGTGCCCCGAAGCCCACACCCTAGTGACAGCAGGGCATGTGACAGGGCTGCAGGTGCAGGGCGGGGCGAGAGGCCCGCCACAGACGGCCTGCCCGACAGGCCGGGGGTGGGCACAGGGCCTGGCGCCTCCCCCTTCCCTCATCAAACAGCAAGAGTCCAATCAGCGCCAACTCAAAAAGAGTAAAGGAGGGGCGCCTGGCATCGGGCTCTGAGCTGACAGCTGAGCCTGGAGCCTGCTTTGGATTCTGTGTCTTCCCTCTCTCTCTGCCCCTCTCCTGCTCATGATCTGTCTCTCTGTGTCTCTCAAAAATAAATGTTTAAAAAATTTTTTCAAAGAAAAGAGTAAAGGGATGAAAGTGACAACATCAGAAATGTGACAGAAGCCCGCTCCGGCTCGTTCTGAGTTCCCTGAGGTGAGGCCAGAACCGCCCCCCTTCCCTCCTCCCAGACCCCACGACCCTCTGCCCCTGACCCCCCCCAGCAAGGGCTGCCAGCCCACCTGCGCGGGTGACCAGGCGACAGGGGCACAGCTCCGCCCGCCCGAGTCCCAGCCCGAAGCGAGGCCGGGCGGGCAGCAGGGGCCAGGCGCCAGGGCCACGCGCTGCTCCCCGCTCAGCTCCCCGCCTCCCCGGGACGGCCGCCCGGCACACGGACACCTGCTGGTACCGAAGAACGGACATGATGGCCCAGAGCTTTCAGACAGGCCGGGACCTGACCGCCGAGCGCATCCTCACATGCTTACAAGTGACGCAAGGCGGAAGGCAGAGCCTGCAAACCTGTCACACGGCGGGGCTCTACCGGCACAGGACGGGGCCTGGATGCCACGGGAGGCCTCCGTCCGAGGCCACCTCTCCCGCCCGCGGCCGGGCACCTCCTCCTCCCTCTGCACGTCCTCTAAACTCTCGCCACCACCGTCTCACCTCCTGCCCGTGACCCACCGCCCGCGTGGACCCTGATCTTCCCGGAAGCCACCTCCTCCGCTTGCCGTCCGCCCCGGACGTGTGAGGAGGCGGCGGACGCAGCGCCTCGGAGACTGGGGGGGCCTCCCAGGCCCCGCCCGTGAACTCCGGGGCCTCCACGCTTAGGAGCCCGAGGCCGAGCGGGCTCATCTCAGGCCGCCCGACGCGGTAGCTGCCGCGCGGCTCGCAGGGGCCCACGCGGCTTTCAAGAAAACCGTTTCCGTGGACACACGGCCAGGGTGGACGGAAAGCGTCGCAGGCAGCGCACAAGGAACGCCGGAGCCCGGACCCCAAAACTCCACTGGGAGGAAGCGGGTGGAGAAAACGACCCGCTGTGGCCACACGCTGTCCTCCACGGAGAGGCAAGGCTGAGTCCCAGCTGGGGGTCAGAAGCCCGGAAGGCAGAGTGAGAGCTGCTGTCCCCAGACCTGGGGACCCGACCCGGCGCCTCCACACCCCTCAGGCTCCTCGCACCCCCTGGCTCAGCAGGCGTGACCACAGCGGCTGTCCCATCTGTGCCAAAGGCACGCGTGCGGCTGTGGGTGGAGGGGTCCAGAGCTGGCCTCCCCCGTTTGGGGAAGGGGAGCGAGCGCACCCGGGCTCTATCCCCATCTACACGGCAGGACTCCGGACTCTGAGCCGACGCTGCCGGGAGAGGAGCCGGGGCGGGCGCTCTGTGTGGGGCGGGGCTCCCGGGGCCCGAGGGGACAGGGCAGAGCAACTGCCTGCCGCTTCTTTACATTTACCTTTACATTTACGATACAAGTGGATGACAGCCTCCCAGTCATCCTGCCCTTGGCGGTCCCTCCCCCGGGGCCCCGGGCTGAACCTAGTGCCTCACCCCTGCGAATAAGCAGGGCAGAAGTGAGGGGAGCCCACTGCCCAGACAACTACGGAGACTGGTTTTGTCTTCCTCACCTTCTCCCTCTCTCGCTCAAGGGAAGTCGGCTGCCGGCTGGGAGCTGCCCTGAGCAGCAGCCCCCGAGGCAAAGAAGGAGGGCTCTGGCCAGCAGCCGGCAAGGCCACCCGGCCGGCCACAGCCGCATCAGATCTGCCGGGGCCACCGCTACCGCCAGAGCCAGGCCTGGTAGCGGACCGTTCCCCGTGGCGGCCTGGCCGCCCCCTCGGGCACAGCCCCGGGAACCTGGGACAGAGGACCCAGCTCTGGTCACGTTCCCGTGGGGGGGCGTCGTCCGCTGCTCTGTTCCGGGGACGGCCTGACCAGCAGTGGTGGCCAGGGCCCCGTGTGATGCCAACGACGAACAGTTTCGCTTGCTTGGCTGTCGCGTGCGGTCAATGCAGCGGAGCAGCCACATGTACCTCCAGGCGGCAGCGCAGGGCCCCGCGGCAGCCCCTGGCCACCCCTCGCGCTCCGGCCCGCACCTGAGACACCGACCTCCCTTGAGGTTTCTCTACTAACGAAATTATTTACCAGCTCTCAGAGAGTCTGTCTCCATCCCTCGGTGGCTCCACCCCCCAGGGTGACACTGATCTGAGCCGGGGGAGCAGCTCAGCGGCCCTGGAGACACCCAGCATGCTGGCCCATCGGCCACGTTGTAAAAGGCTGTGCAGAAGAGCGCAAGGGGCGCCCGGGGGGCTCAGTCGGTTAAGCATCTGACTTCGGTTCAGGTCAGGATCTCACAGCTCATGAGTTTGAGCCCCATGTCAGGCTCTGTGCTGACAGCTCAGAGCCCGGAGCCTGCTTCAGATTCTGTGTCTCCCTCTCTCTGTCCCTCCCCAGCTTGCTCTCTGTCTCTTTCTCAAAAAGAATAAGTATTTTTAAAAATTAAAAAAAAAAAAGTGTGATACAGAAAATGCTCCAGTGGTTGTGATTGTGCAGGGTCTGTGTTTGGGGCTTTTTTAACGTCCGTTCTTGAGGTTTTAACACTTGATGTCCAAAGAAACCAAGAGGTGAAGCTGCAAGGCCCTGGGTTCTGAGAGCCTGTCCCGTCAGCCTCGTGTCCCCTGCCCTGGGCCGGGCCCGTCAGGAAGCGCCTGGCCCTCACGATGCAGCCCTCGGGGATCCGCAGGGGACACGGGAACTCGCTCCCACAGCAAGCAGCTCTCGGAATCGGGAAACAGGGCGACGATCAGCTATCAGCAAAAAGGAGAAAGCGATGAAAGGAAGACAGAAGAGCTTAAACTCTGGCGACCGGGAGCTCCGTCCCCGGGACACATCAGAAACCAGGTGCAGTTACTACCCGCAGCCTGACAGCGCTCGGAATTCCGAAAATACCTCGGAGCTGAAGAAACGGCTATGCTACGTCGGACTGCATAAAGCAAGCCTGAAGCCCCGGCCTCCTCCTTCAGGGGGACGCGACACCAGCACACTTCCGTGGCACCGAGTGGGTCGGTCGTGGGGCTGCGTGCCCCTCAGTCCCCGCTCCCCGGTCCTAGTCACAGACCCCGGTCACAGCTCGGCGGCCACACAGGGAGGAAGCCACCACTGCAAGGGCCCAAAGCCCTCCAGACACAAGGGCCTGGGGGACAGGGCAGCGCCCAGCAGCACAGGTGTGTCCCGCCTGCGGTCCCAGGCCCGGCTCCCAGCAGCACCTCTCACCCGGCACTTGCCCTTTTTCTAGCGTGTGGAGGACAAAGTCTACATTTGGCAGGAAGATCATCATTTAAATTACAAACGTCCATTTTACTGGTTCAAAAATACTAATAGATCTTTCCGAGTGATCCTCATCTTTTGGGATATAAAGTTTTTACCGAGCAAAATCTGCAGGCTGACCATGAAGAGGAGCAAACATCACACGCTCTCATCTCTAAGAGAGAAATAAACACCTGAGACCTCCGACGACCAGGACAATGCGTCACTTAACTCCGGGCTCACACGGTGCACGACGGGGCAGTCTGCAGCCCTGGACGACACAAGACACATGTGCTGTGACTCAGGGGTCCGCAGCCACAACATGTCCCCCGAGCGCACGCGGGGCGCCAGTCACCAGCCGCCCCCGGGTTTCCTCCCGTCCTTCTGCCTTCCCTCCGCTGTGCCGGGCTGCACAACGCTACTCACATAGGCGCACGGCAATGTAACTTCTTTTATTCACATCACGTTTAAGAACATTTTCTACACAAGGAGGAATTTAAGAAAGACCTTGATTACAGAGGGAAGCTCGGCAGAAGGAAGGCGAGCGGACAGCCAGCACCCCTCGGCAGCCCGCTGTCACTCAGCCCCCGGGCAGAGCTCGGCCGCTCCTTCTCCCGCCCACTCTGCACCCCAAGGTCCCCTGGTCCGCCCACACCTGCCCGCAGCTTCCCTCGGGCTCATCTCCGACCAGGAACGCTGGCTGGCGTCTCTGGGGACCATGCTGCCCACCGAGGTTGGCCCACACGTCAGCGTGCCCACGCGCAGGCCCATCATCATGGCCTCAGGACTGTCCCGCGCCTCACTCATCCGTGCGGTGTCCATTCGCTCGGGGGCTGCGTCACCAGGAAGACCACTCTGAATAGTGGCCTCCGTGGCGGTGCCAGCCCCCCTGGCGGACAGCACAGCCACTCAGAGGAGGCCACACAGCCCTGACTCCTTTGGAGAGCCCACTCTCCCCCATCCTTCAGTGCTCCTCAGCTCAGCCCGGACCCCGCTAACTCCTCCAATGCCCATCAATGCCCCAACCATCCTGCGGGCCAGTGGGCCCCACAGCCTGGCCGTGTCTGCTGTCAGCTCAGGGGCAGCACCACGCCACCTCCCACGTCCTTCTGCGGCAGCGGCACCCACGCTCCGAGCACGTGTGGGCATCGGGACCCCCTGCAAGCAGGGGACAGTGGGGCCTGGCAGACACAAGGAGCCGGGAGGAACGACCTGCTCGGGGTCTGCCTGCCCGAGGTGAGGACACACCAAGGCCCTGGGCACCAGCCTGGCCACTGCTGAGTGTCAGGAGCAGGACGAGCAGGAGCCCCGACCCTGTAGGATCTGTAGCTGATGGACCTGGGGGGCCATTTTCCATCCCACAAACTCTAGCTCACTATCTTGAAACACAGGAGGCTAAACCGTCTCGATTTTCCTTTCCTGTTATTATTTGACGTTCTTTTTTTTAAGTATTTTTTTATGTTTTTATTTATTTTTGAGAGAGACCACAATCAAGGGGAAGGGCAGAGACAGAAGGACACACAGAATCTGAAACAGTCTCCAGGCTCTGCACTGTCAGCACAGAGCAAGATGCAGGGCTCGAACCCACAAACCACAAGATCATGACCTGAACTGGAAGTCAGATGCGTAACCGACTGAGCCCCCAGGCGCCCCTTGACGTTTTTTATCTCTACTCCACAGTTACTTCTGTTTCTGGCTTTTCCACCCGGGCACAGGAGGATATGGGGTTGTCAGGTTTAGCGAGTGCGCATACCAGACACCCAGCGAAATGGGAATTTCAGATAGAAGATGAGTAACTTTTTAGTCTAAGTATGTCCCAAATCCCGCGTGATGTTTTGCCTGACAAGTCTAACTGCAGGGACAGAGGCGGCCACGGCGCTCACGGTGACTCAGTGGCCCTGGGCTCCTCTCTGCTGGAGCCCGCCGTCTCCCATCACCTGCACCCGGACGGTCACCTCCCCCTCCTCGCACCTCTCCCGACCCCTCGCGGTCACTTCCATGGGCAGAGCGGACAGCGGCAGGCCAAGAACAGGAGGGGACGGGCCAAGCCCTACGTCTCCCGCCCCGCCGGTCCCCCTCACTCAACCCCCTGCCCTCGCCTGCATCCTTGCCTCAGCCCCGAACGGCTACGAGAGACTGAGAACAGCTGTCTGCGTCGACAAACGGGCCTTGGTTCAGGCCTCCCACCTGACACGCCTGCCCACGTCCAGCCGTGGCCACTCCCTACAGGAAGTGAGGGCAGCAGCAGGGCTGACAGAAAGCCCTCTGCTCTCCGTGTCACTCTCTGTCACTCCCAGGAAGACAGAGCAGGCCTCACGCACACCCAGTCCCGGGACCCACGTTGGCCGGAGAGCGTGAATTCATGCCTGGGCCCCGCCCGTGGGAGGCTCGGGGCAGACCCCGTTTGGAAGCAGTGTAGGAGGGGTGGCCCGAGGGGGTCCCATGGGCAGCAGGCCCCAGCCCCTGGTGACCACGGCTCGCCTCCCAGGTCCAGGCAGGGTGTCGTGGGCTGGATGGTGGCCCCAAAGACATCAGACCCTAATCCTCAGATCCTGGAAATGTGACCCCCTTTGGAAATGGGGTCATTGTGTGCAGGCTTACGTTAAGGATTCTGAGACAGAAGATGGTTCTGGATCGTCTGGGCGGGCCCCCCGGGTGCCATCCCCAGTGTCCTCATGAGGAGGCAGAGGGAAGGGCTGACGCAGGCAGGGGAGAGGTCACATGAAGACGGAGGCAGAGACGGATGGTGCGGCCATAAGCCCACGCCCGCCTGCAGCCCCCCAAGCAGAAGGAGGCAGGAGGGATCCTTCCCTAGAGTCTCGGCCAGAGCACAGCCCCGCCCACACCTGGACTTGGACCTCTGGCGCCCGGTGTGGTGCTGAGTCACACCCACCGCAGGAAACCAACCTGAGACACGGGACCCGGGGGCCCGAGCGCCCAGGCTCTCAGGGAGGAAGCGGCCTGGCTGCTGAATGCCGACCTCCGCAGAACCGCCGTCTGAGCTGGACTCCAGGCACCTAGGGACGCGGGGCCCCGGGGAGCGGGGGTCCTGGGCACTTCACTCCACCCAAGTACCTCCTGGGGAAGCGAGTCCCGGCCTTGGGCCCTCTGCCCCGCATTTGAGAGGAGCCACAGGGGTGCCTGGACAGCCGTCTGTGAAGCATCTGACTCTTGATTTCGGTGCAGGTCATGATGTCAGGGTCGTGAGATCAAGCCCCACATCAGGCTCTGTGCTGACAGTGAGGAGCCTGCTTAGGATTCTGTCTCCCACACTCTCTCTGCCCTTCTCCTGTGAGCTCTCTCTCCCTCTCTCTTAAAATAAATAAATAAACATTAAAAAAAAAAGAGAAGGGACCACAGGAGGGGCCACAGAGCCAAGCCCACAGCCTTGCACACGGTGGCAGCTTGATAAAGATGTGATCCAGGGGCGCCTGGGGGGCTCAGCTGGTTGAGCGTCTGACTTTGGCTCGGGTCATGATCTCAAGTCTGTGGGTTCGAGCCCCGCGTTGGGCTCTGTGCTGACAGCTCAGAGCCTGGAGCCTGCTTCGGATTCTGTGTCTCCCTCTCTCTCTGCCCCTCCCCCGCTCATGCTATCTCTGAAAAATGAATAAACTTTTTAAAAAATTTAAAAAATAAAATAAAAAAGCTATCCATTCAGGTGAACACCGAGAAAAGCCAGCCCTGGCCTTCACAGTGTCCCGGGTTTGGTAAGGAAAAGCTTTTAGACTAGAGGCGCTCACTCCCTGATTACTTGATTCTCCCGATGAGAAACAAGTAAACCCAAAGACCAATGCTTGGCCACGGAGCCACGTGCAAGGAGGGCTAGCAGGGAACCAAAAAGCCTCCCGTGTTCTCCTACGCTGCTAAGTCAAGTTCCAACACCTGGGAACACGGAAAGCAGGCGGGAAGTGGAGGGGAGCCGTCCCCTGACGGGACGGGCTGCCCTGGGTAAGACCTGCGTTCGTTCCGACGACGGAGCTCTGGCGGAAGGCAGCGGGCCGCCTCCCTTCGCGTCAGAGAACGGAGTCTGGGCACGGCTGGGAGTGAGGGGGGCATATCAGTAAGTCAGAAAGGAGACAGGTGGCCCCAAGAGGCGTCTGCGAGCGGCGCCCAGGCCCTCCGCCCGGCCCTGAGCTGCTCGAGGTGCAGAAGCGGGCAGCTGGTGGCCAAGGGCACCGAGCAGAGACGACAGCGGAATCTCAGACTGAGTCCAGACAAATTAACTTCCCGAACAAAAAACAAACCTTCCAGAAAAGAGAATCACCACAGTGGACCATCCACAATGCTCAGCACGTGATCAAGTATTACCAGATGTTCAAGGAAACTGGATGATGTGACCCACAGTCCGGAGAAAAAGGAGTCAACAGAAATTGATCCTGAGAAACCCAGGGGTTGAAATCAGCAGACAAGAACTTAAGGCAGCTCATATAAAGTGTTCAAAATTTTAAAGCAAATTACGATCACAATAAACAAATGACATATCTCAGTAGAGAAACAGAAACTGCAAAAAAAAAAAAAAGTAGGCACCAGGCTGCCTTCGTCACCACAGCATGGGACTTGATCTCAGGGTCGTGAGTTCGAGCCCCGCATTGGATGTATGGCTTACTTTAAAAAATTTTTTAAATGTTTAAAAAGCAATTGGAAATTCTAGAAATAAAAACTACAGTAACTGAAATTTGAAATTTTATCAAATGGACTTGAGAACAAACCTCCTGGATGTGCCCAGAACGTGCCCCTGGAGGTGCCCAGGAGGCAGAAGAAAGGGTGAGTGCACTTGAAGACAGATTAATAAAGACTGCCCAATGTGAACACTGACAAAAATGATTTTTAAAATGGATAGGGCCTGACTGCCCAGTGGGACGATATCAAGCACCAAGAATAAATATAACAGGAATACTAAAAGGAGAGAATAAATGAGATCGAAAAAAACCACGAACAAATTTTCCCCAAACTAGGTGAAAACTTGCAAACTTCTAGATCCAAGCAGCTCAACAAATCCCGAGCAGGATGAACACAGAGAGAACCATCCTACGCAAACCGCAGTCAGAGCGCTGAAGGACAGGAACGTGGGGGGGGCTCCGCTGGTTACGCGTCCGGCTTTTGGTTTTGGCTCAGGTCACGATCTCATGGTTCATGGGTTCGAGCCCTCTGTTGGGCGCAGCGCTAACAGTGCAGGGCCTGCTTGGGATTCTCTCTCCCTCTCAAAATAAATAAATAAACTTAAAAAACGAAACAAAACAGAAGTGCTGAAAGACAAAGACGAGAGCAGGAAAGCGGGGACCACTTGACACCTGGGGACGCCACGGCTGTGACGCTGTTTCATACAAATGACGGCAGCCAGAAGACACTGGTGACCTGGAATTCTACATCCAGCAAAGAGATCCTTTAACACTAAAGGAAAAGAAAGACATTTCAGATCAATGAAAACTGGGAGGATTAGTCATTAACAGGCAAGAAATGCTGGCGTGTTTCAAATGGAAGAGAAATGACACCAGACGGAGACCCGAATCTGCAGGAAGGAACAAGCCGACCGGAAGTGGTGGGTGTGTAAGTAAATATCTTAAAACATTGGTTTTTCCCTCTTAATTTCTTTAAAATACAGGAGTTTTAAAAACAAACGTTATGGGACGCCTGGGAGACAGTTGGTTGAACATCCCACTCTTGATTTCAGCTCAGGTCACAGTCTCATGGTTTTTGAGTTTGAGCCTCGCACTGGGCTCTGAGCTGACAGCACAGAGCCTGCTTGGGATTCTGTCTCTCTCTCAACATAAATAAATAAACTTTTAAAAAAATTTTTAAAGGGTATTCCAAATAGGGGTGCCTGGGTGGCTCTGTTGGTTAGGCATCCGACTGTTGATCTCAGCTCAGGTCTTGATCTCACAGTCATGAGTTCAAGCCCCATGTTGGGCTCTGCCCTGGGCATGAAGCCTACTTTAAAAAAAAAAAAAAAAAGAATATTCCAAATACTATTTATTCCCCACCCTCAAGCTGCTTTGGAAATTTTTATGTTTATTATTTATTAGCTTATAAAACAATTCTCCAATTCGGGGGTATTTAAACGGTAAAAAATGTAAATGCATAAAACTTTCACATTCAAAAGCAGACACCATCAGACTGGATAAATGATCAGGACTGAAGCACATGTTCTGTAAGAAGCTGATTGGGAGCACGAGGACCGCACAAGCTGAGCACAAACGACAGAAGAGCGGGGAGGGGCTGGCTATCAGGCCTCAGCCCCGTGCGTCACAGAATCCTCACCACAAACCTGTGCCGACTGAGTAACAGAGATTCGAACACATGACCCAAACCTGAAAGAACTAAAAGCAGAAACAGGCAAACCCAGTCCGTGTGGGGAGAGGTCAAAACTTTTCTCAGCCACTGGTCGAACCCCCGAGTCCCTCCCACCCACACATCAGAAATGACACGGGAGACGTGAACGCTGCCCGGTGCGCTTCTACACGCCAGGCGGCTGAGGTGTTGGAGACCATCCACGGATGACGCTGGGGAAACCCGGTCCCATGGAAGATAAGGTCTCGTGAAAAATAGGGGGAGAGAAGGAAACTGAGAACAGAATAAAAACTCAAAGTATGTTCATTATCTTTCAAAAACATAAGGTCCTGCGTCTCTGAATAAAGAACAAGATGGTATTTTTTTAAAAAAGGGAAATCAAAAAAGAACTCCTGAAAACGGAAAAGGATAATGGAGATGAAGGGATTGGTGGAAGGGAAGACAATGAGAAGCAACCTCCCGGGAGTGAGCCAACATCTCCGAGACCAACGAGAGGCGCAGGGGACTGGCAGGCCAGCCAGGAGGTCCAAATTCCGATGAAGGGGTTCCAGAAAGAACTCAAGGTGCAAAGCAGGAAATTCTCACAGGAGTAACAGAAAAGTCAGTCCTCAGGCCGAAGGGCCCCACCCCGTGCCCGGCACAGCGAAGAGAGCAAGCGCCGTCACGGGCCAGTTCAGGCCACGGGGGCAACAAGGGAAGCCCGTGTGCTGCCTGGGCCAGATCACAGACGGACAACTGAAATCAGAACAGCACCCACGCTGGAAACCAAAGACCGGGAAGCCGCTTCTTCAAGAACCTGAGAAAATACTTCCCCGTATTTTCAATATTCTATACCCAGCTAAACTAAAAGTAACCGCGGGGTAAAGTTATTTTCAAAACCAAAGACAAGAGTAATGCCCACGTGATGTCCCTGAGCTACCCAGAGTCCCTCCTTCAACAAAACGAGGATCGAGCCCAGGTAGAGAAGAGGGGTCCAGAGCTCGGGGACCAGCACAGAAGGACAGCGGCACAGGGAACTCAGGGCGGCAGCTGTGCACAGGCCTGCCCAGGACCAGAGCAGGCTGGGGAGGGACGCGGGACCCCAGGAGAAAATCCCCCAACAACAGGCACTGCCACACGGGATGTAAGGCAGAAGAGAGTTCTGGAATAGGTGGGTGGCAGGGCCGGTGGGAAAGTGACTGGCGCAGCATCTTGAGCCGGTTGGTGACAGTCAGAGAGGTAAGCAAGGACTCCGGTTTAACCAGAAGCTGTGACTGGGGTGAGAGGCAGAGGGAGCGGAGGGGGCGGGGGGGCAGCGGGAGAGCTGGCCCCCGTGGCCCCCGTGAGGACACAGAAGCTCAGCCGAGGCTGCAGGCGGCGGACACGTGGGACGGGAGGGCGCCACTGCCTGATTTCTTAATCCGTAGACTTGGCTCTTCACCCAGCGTCCTGGAGGGATGCTGCGACCGCGGTTAAAGGACAAAAAGATGTAGGAAAAGTGGCACGGTGTCTGTGCGTGGGTGTCTGTGCGTGGGTGTCTGTGTGTGAGTGTGTCTGTGTGTGAGTGTGTCTGTG